>JAHBCN010004836.1:0-60358 GCA_019359885.1 Listronotus oregonensis | reverse complement strand
AAAAAGTTAAAAAATTATATGAGAGATTTTTTTTTCCCCTATTCTACTTTTATTGAATTTATGACAAAAATTTTTTATGATCGAAAAACAACTAATCCATAGTGATTTTTGCAATTGAAAATTCAAAAATTCAAAATTCTAACTTCTGACCGCAAATTGGAAGGTAATCCGATAATATTTCGGAATATTTATATTTTTTGTTGTTGCACATCAAAAGACAAACAATTAAAAAAAAATGATAACTCAATTATTACGATTTTTACAAATTTTTACAATATATAAAAGAAACAAAAAATTTAAGTCCGATGACGAGTAGAACACTTAAAAAACTAACCAGTACTATTTTTTCAGAAATGTAAATTTTTCGATAAAAAAATTTTTATTTTAAAAAATTTAAAAATTTTTTAAAAAAAAAAAAAATGTTTTTAAGTTATTGTGTTTTTGATGCGCAACAAAAAAAAAAAAACATAGAAATATTGAAAAAAAATAATGCATGACCTTCAAACCTTTAGTCAAAATTCAAAAAATTGATTTTTTGACTTTAAAAAAATGAAAAATCTTTTTAAAAAATCATTGTTTTTGAAGTTTTAAACTTTTTTTTTCCAAATTTCGATGACGAGTTGAACATTAAAAAAAAAACAGTGGAGCACCACTTTTACATAAAAACCGAAGAAAAGTGTTAAAAACCCCCTTTCCCCATTTAAAACGATATCGCTTAACACCCCTGTCATATAATAAATGAAGAATACATTTTAGGGATTTTTTTTAAATTGCAGTCCAATTTTTATTTTTTATAGTATAACAATTCAATCTACCTACAATATTATAAAATTACACAAACATTATAGTTTAAAATTTTTTTTAAACCCATTTTTATTTGTAAAAAGTTAGTTTTTATTGTAAAACTGTGACTTATAGTTTTTATACTTAGTTGTTTTTAAATAAGTTTGTATTGTTCTCCAAAGATGTTAAATTTCAATTTTTTTACTTTTTTTGTAGTTTAAAAACCTTTTTATTACATTTAATTTAGTCCTTATAATGTTTGTGTAACGTCACGAAAACACAAAATATCAGGTCTAGATTGTTCCCTTATTATATGTATGAGTCATAATTAAAAGAACCAAGCTTTGCATAGTTATTAATGAATTATACTTACTTATAATTAGATATCTTGACGTCTTGCTCCATTACCGCATGAGAAATCGTTTCAGCGCAAAAGCATCTTATAAATTTTAAATTGAAAATAATATTAAAAGCCTGAATTTTAAATATGCAAAAAACATATTTTTATTTAAAGGGATTTAAATAGTATAGAAAATTTTTTTTTATTGAGTGTGCAAATAATTAGTTTATTGTAATAGTTTGTGCAAAAAAACCTATATTTTAAAGTACCTATTAAAAATAATTAGAAACAGGTGCAAAAAAAAAAAAAGTTGGGTTTTGTCCGAAAAAATAATTATTATTATTTTTTTTTTTTTTATATAAACCCCTTTTTTGGGGGAAAATTTTTAAAAATTTTGTGGTTTTTATACGAAAAAATTTTTTTGATTTTAAAAGGCTAAAAAGATGTGTGGGGGTACTATTTAAAAAAAAAATAGGTGTAGGAAATTTTTTTTTAAAAAAAAATTCCCACTTCTCGAAATAACGACTAAATCGCCAAGTAAACCTTTTAAAAAAATTTATCAATTTTATAATTTGACCCTTTTTTAAAATAAGTTAGACTTAAAAATAAAAAAATAAGACATTATTTTAATATTATGTTTTCGTTGCTCATAGAGTGTGACATGCCTAAACAAAAATTTTAGGATTTTGTAAAGAAAGTATTGCAACCTAATGATACTTAAAATAGGGGAAAATTTTTCCTAAACCTTTTTAGATATCGGGACAAAAACCCAAATTTAGAATTTCTTTTTTAAGGGGGTTTTTTTAAAGGGGATTTTTTTTCCCCCCATTAGACCGGGGTCTTGATGAACTTTAGTGTAAAATATGAGGACCGCATTCTGTAAATTTTTTTTGAACTCAAAAAGCTTGCAGAATTTTAATTCTGGATGTTGTCAGGGGCTTTTTGGTCCATTTATTTTTTATACCACACCCCTTTAGGGTATCAACTAAAAAGACTGAATAAATGCTTTGGAACTATTTTTAAGATTTTTTTTAAAAGAAAATATCCAATTGTTTTTTATAATTAAAGATATTTTTTAGCTAGTCAATTGTAACAAAAACAAAATATTTAAAAAAAAAAACAAGAACTGTTGTTAAAAAAACTATATTTAATACCAAAAAGCAAATGTCATTACATGTTATAAAAAACAAAAATTATTAACATATCCAATTTTTTTTAGAGTATTTTACCTTTTCAAAGTCTGGTACAACATTGCTTTTTCGACCATCGATTGCACATTTCTTCACCGATTTTCGAAAAAGTGCGCGCCTCGGAAGCGAACAATTGAATTTTTTCAAAGAGCAAAAATCTTTTTATTTTTTTCTTTGTCTGACTGCATACTTAGTTTTTCGAAAATCAAATAAAAATTATTAATCGCTGGCTTCGTTTTTCTAAAATTTGGTAAGGGTTTTTGATTCACCCGATTTGATTCCCGTCTATGCAAATTAAATAAATTCCAAAAAAAATTGACACTTTTTTTAAGCCACCTTGTATACTAAATTGTCACGTACATATACCTAAAACGTCAAGACGTACAATAAAGGTCCTATGAATTTTTAAACTATCTGCACTCCAAATGATAGTTTTCGAATGACAGCTGTCAAATTTTGACATTTCGACCAAATCGTGAAGAGGCAAAAGATTTTATTTTTTAATTCTACGTACCGAGATGGACTGTTTTTTTTCGATATTTTTTTTTTTTTACTTTCTTCCGTGCAGAGCGAAGTGAGGGGTAAGGAAAAGAAAAAGGGACCAGCACAGCTACCGGCAACATGGGTTTTTCGTTTTTTTGGTGTCTCAGGTAAAAGAATGTGAGCCTAGTTGCCGGTCCTCGACATTTTGCCTGCACTAATTTGACTGCACAATATGCACAAATTTCGGAACAACCAGTATATGTAATTATACTTTTATGGAATTCTGTTCGGGAAAGAGCTCTTGTTATTTTTAATTTTTTGGTTATCAGCTTTATGTCTTTCCTAATTTGTAGAGATGGGGCGGGAAAATTTGTCTTTATAAAAGAGTTTATATTTTCGGGCTGGCTGGTAATTGAACAGACTTAGGCTTATTGGGAAAAGTATTATATAGCTTAATAATAAATGCTTGCTTTCCTGTAAATTTTTTTTTTTGGAGACTTTAAATGGCGCTTTTTAAAAAATCAACAATTTTTTACTTTACTTAATAATTTTAAATTTAATAGTATAACTATTCCATCAAAATAAAAAAGTAAATTATATTTGTAAAAAATATATTACTTTAATTTCAAGATCTTTACATTTAATTTAAAATTCTCTTGAATCATAAAAAACACATAATCTTAATATACCTAAGGATGTTAAAAGCCTGTAAGAAATCCAATGTTTTGACCAGTAATAATTGTTGTAGAACTAGTAAATCAAACAACAGGTTATCTCTAATATTTTTATTTTACTACTAATTTAACACACTATACAACATATAGAAAACGATGTAACAGTAAAAAGTTAACAAATAAATACTAGCTAAATTGTTTCAAAAACACATTCATTAAATTTATTACAATCACACAAACTTTGATTTTTTATCTTTATATATTGTTTTAAGGAGGAAGATTTTTGTCTAGTCCTTTTAATTTGGGGTTCAAAAAAATTTTTTTTTCATTTACTCACAACATTTTGTCATTCATTTCTTTCATTAATTCACACAATTATTGATTTTTCTTAGTCCTTAGTAACCTAATTTTTTTAGAGCTTTTAGGTCCACATCTTTGTAGTAGTCCTCACTACAAAACAAAAATATTTATTTAAATACTGGAACATAAGCCAACGAAAAAAACGTAAAACACTTTATGTTGTATATATATATATATATATATATATATATATATATATATATATATATATATATATATATATATATATATATATATATATATATATATAGTTTTTTTAGTATTGTACTTTTAGGCTATTCTTGTTGATAAACAATATCTGTATTATTTAGACATAACCTGACAAGGTATGATTCTCATTTCCCTCGTGAGCAAATTAAAATTATTTATTTACATTAAAAGACGTAACATAAAAAAATCACACATTTGTTATTTCTGTTATTAAGACCCATTTTTTAAAACAGTTTATAATCCCTGTAGAAATAGTTGTTAAAGTTAGACAAGAGAAGGACTTTTTACAATATTTTGTTCCAAACCTAGAAAAAAGTGTGTCATGCAAAAACCAAATCATATACTTACTATTAAGATTAAAGGCATCCCAACATCAACATACCAGTTTTTAGAATGTGCTGGTGTGTTTAAAAAATGTAGTATAGGTAAAGTGCAGTGATTATACAATTTGTTACCACTGAGCAATATGATTAGAAGTATTAATTTTAATATGGAGTTTAGTACACACATACAAAGAAGAAGATGGTAAAAGATAGAAAGGAAAATAGGACAAAAAAGGCTATAAAATAAAATGCAAAATTTTATATTATCCATTTTTTATTTTTCCTTTTTATATAAAAAAGTAATAATCAATTTTGTACCGTTATTTTAACAAACAAGTATCAACAGACTTGTACATATTAATTTGAAATTTTACTAGACAGACTGTTAATCAGACAAATAATATAAATACAGTTCTTATTATTCCTATAATTTAAATAACACTTTTTTTAACTATCTGATTAACAGCCTGTACAAAAAAACTTTAACTGACAAACTACAGTACTTGATATGTTACAAAACATAAAAACGCTTGACACAGACTGAAATAGACACTATCATACATAAATAAGTAAACTACATTCAGATTAACCTGTCTTGAACGACAGATTTTTAGGTTTGTGAGTATTTTGAACTAAAACATAAAACTGAGTTTAAAATTATTTTAAAATTTTTGATTTTAACCACCATAAAGTATGCAGTACTCTTTTTTTATAGTAAACAAATATGAGCTTCTATAGTACATGGATAAATGTTATTCCACGACCATAGTGCGGGCTCAAATGTACTGGAGGTGGATCAACCGAAAACAATTTACAATTTTTTAAAACTTAAACAAAATTATTTAGTTAGTTGGTTCAGGGGCGTTACGAGAAGCAGGAGCTGGCCTATTGGCCTTTTTGGGTGCGGCAGCTCGCGACGAGCCGCTGGATTGAAGACCGGCAAGGAGTTCGCTCTTGCGGATGCTCTTCAAGTCCAAGTCGCCGTAGTAGTCCTCACTGAAAGATCGCAGGAACAACGTTGGTTTTTTTTTCATATTTTTTTATTGGTTAAAAAAGGATGGGAATAAATAGGTGTTTGCAAAACATAAATTATTAGGTCAATTTTTATATGGAATACGCCAGCCTCAATTAAATATTAAAAGTAAATAAAAAATTATTATTATTATTTTTTGTTATGCTAAAACTTAACTTAATTTGGTTAAAAGGAGAATAGCTTTTATTGCGTCTTTTTAATTAAACTTAGAATTTTATATTAATATATATTTATTTATAATACCAGAGTTGGTATACAGATATTACTGCAATTAAATTCAAAACCATATTTAATTTATTTTTTAGTGCCGTATTTTTGCGTAGTATTAATTTATTATTTCTGTCAAAATTAATACCTTTTATAATAAAAGACTACCCAGAACAATATTTTTTAACTAAATTTAACTCTCTGATTTCATATTTTTAGGGAAGCGTATGGTAAATAAATGTTTTTGATGTAACAATATTTTACCGATATGCGAACTTGTAAATTTAGAAAAAAATTAAACTAAAACAAGTTAGAGCTAAGAGTCGTAGAAAGAACTTTTAAAATTAAAATAGCCATTTTCGATGTCAGTCCGTCTACTAAGGGCACATGCAAGCTATAATATATGAAAATAAACTAATTTTGATCAAAAAAAAACTTTTATAAAAATTAAAAAGCTCTATTTTAAATAAAAAAGTATAAGTCGACTTTTACGGTAACCAAAAGTAGCAGAAGCTATAAAGTATTTAAAAAAACCACATGTAACAAGTTTTTTTATTAAAAATAGTGAAAAGAAAAAATATTTTTATGATACAACAAATTATATTAAATAAATAAAAAATAGGAATACCAGTTTTGCAAGCACAAATCAAAAGTGGGAATGTCTAGGAAAACATAAAAATATAAAAGTTAGTATGTAAGGTTTAAAGGGTGTACAGAAGGATTAATAAGTAAATTTAGCAACAAGATTAAAAATTAGAACACAAAACCTTTTAGTTTAAATCAAAGAAAAATGAATTATTTACACATGAAAAATCCTTAGACAGGTAATAAATAATAATTAGTTAAGAAATATTTATGTCTTACGGTTATAAACATGCCTATAAGACACACATAAATATTAGGTTTAAATATTGTTAGTATAGGAAAAATAGAGTAGAAGAGATTTAAAGTTCTGAGTAAATATAAATATTTAAGCTTACCATCCGGGTACATCTTCAGGGTCTTCACAGTTACCGGTACCATCAGGCATCACCAATTTTGAATACAGTACCAATGGGGCATCCATATTCACGGGCTTGTCCTTTGTAGCAAAAAAAGTTTATTTTTAATAATAATATTATACAATAAAATAATATATTATTAAATTTTAAACCAAGACTTAATTAAAGAAATTTCATTTAAGCTATTTTTCCCGATCATTATAATAACCGTACTACATTTCCATGCTTTTTTAAATCCAAAATACTTCTTTATAAAAACGTTAAAAAATAAAACCATGTAATAATAATACTTAATGTTATCACTGTTTTTCATATCACGATTTTGAAAATGGTGCCTTGAAATTGATTTGTTTTATATTTGATCGTTTTTATTTTTATGCTTATTAAAAGTTATTTTTTTACGTTATAGTTTTTTTAATAAAATTAAAATACTGGGTACTACCGAAGAAATATTAGAAAAAGAAAATACTGCAACCCTAAATTTGGTACCAAAAAATCTTATGAAATGCAATGTCAGTTGGCGTCAATAAATTATTTTTAAAATGAAGATGGCTCCTTGGACAGTTTAAAAATTCCAAAAAAATAGAGTTTTGTAGCGTTTAGGTTAGCAAAAGATAATATGGAATTTTACCGTTATATGTTTTTTACCATTATATATTAGAAAAAATTTAACGAATTTAAAACTAGATTTAAGGTCAAATCATAAAGTAAGTAGATTTTTAAGAGAACTTTTCGATATTTAAAACAAATAGTTACTCCCAAAAAAAGTTCGTATCAACGAATATTAATAATTTTATACATTGTAATCCCAGTTCATTCTTAACCAACAAATTAAAAACATCCAACAATGTTTTTGAAAACAAATCAAAATAAAGACTTTTATCCACATTTTCAAGTGACAAAAATTTAGCATATTTTTTAGTTTGGGTAATGCCGTCTACACCTAGATTTGATTTTCTGAATTAAAAGTTTTTAAACGGTTAAAATATGTAACGTTTTGTGTTGAAAAGGAAACGGGATATGATTTTTTCATCATATCTGTCAGTTTTGTGTTTTTTTAAAATCGTAAAAATAACAGAGGCTTTTGGGTAAAATCGTTCTTAAGTGAAACAAATAATAATGAGATAAAAATATTTTACCCAAATTGCGTTAAGATAACTAGTCGACCTTATGATGTTTAAAAAATAATTTCAAAATTATTGTAGAATTAGCTTTTGATTCAAGTAAACACTGCACCGACTGTATTGCCCAAAATAAATCAAACAGTAATTGTTTGATGTTTTCGGACTCGCAAGGGAAACACGAAAATTTGCTGCCAACAAAAATACAACTACAACTTACCAAAACACTTTTAGTTTTTTTTTTGTGACAAACAGCACTACTAAAACTAAAAAAAATTTTTTTAAAAATTTTAGATTTTTTTTTCCCAAATTATCTTTTAAAAATTATGAGGAAAAAATATTAAAAAAAATAAAAAAAATTTTAAATTAAAAATTTTTAAATAAAATTAAAATTATTAAAAAATTTTTTTTTTTTTAAAATTTTAATCATTGAAATTTGGATAACCCATTTTTGAGATTTTTAGGTTAAAATTTATTAATAAATTAAAAATTTTTTTGTATCAGAAAGAAAAACAATAAAATTATTATGTTGCTAAATTTTAGTAGGGTTGGGGTGGACCAATATTTTTTTTTTGTAATTAAACATTCCTCAAAGTGAAGGAAGATTTGTCGGAAAAATAAAATTTTTATTTAAAAACTTTGGATCCTGCTGCATAAACCTAGCATTTTAATGCTACTTATTCAGTTTTGTTCAGGAAGATTTGAAGGACATAAATTTAAAAGGGAAAAAATTTTGAAAAAATTTTAAAGGGTTAAAAAAATTTTTAAATCTGTTTTATTAATCCAGATGCCGATCCGAGATAATATAGTTTGTACCCTTGTTGGATATAATAAGTAATATTCCTTTGCACTGCGTCACATTATTATTGTTCCATAAAAAAGACGCATAAAGGGATTTTTGTTTTTCTGAAAGCCCATAAAAAAAGAATGCAAAAACTTTTAATAGTTAAAATGAAAAATTTTTTAACTTTTTACAATACCAAATTTATTAAAACAATTTTTTTTTTTATAGCTTCTTCTTCTTAAAATAATATTTTTTTTTTTAATTTATTTATATTTTTGTTTTTATATCCAAAATTTTTATCCAAATTTTATCAATGTATATATTTTTAAAATAAAAAAAAAAAGGTTTGGGTTTTATTTAAAAGAGGAAAAATTTTTATAAAAATTTTTTTTTTCTTTTTTCAAAGGTTTTAATAAATTAAAAAAAAACTTTTAAAAAGCAAAAAATATTGACCGCGCAAATAAAATACGCAGGATTAAATGAGTTACTTTAGTCCCTAACTGTATAATATACTAATAATACGTTTAACTACTTACCTTCCAAACAAATGTAGTATTTTCTGCAGTCATCAGGATGAGCATGTCTTGAGAAAGATCCAGTATTACTGATTTCACCGTTTGCGGGGCAAGAAAATCCTCCAGCTACCTCTGAAAACCGTAAGTATAATGTTGTCAAGACAAGGGGTTGGCACAATTTTAAATTTGGTTCATTTTTGGTGAATTTTTGCGTCCACTATTTAGTTTTTATTTCCATTATATTAGGACTTTGATAGTTGTCCTACCTGTGGACTATAATGGTGCGTATACAATACACCTTAGCCTGCTTGCTGTGATTATGCCAATTTTACATGCCAAAATGAATTTTTATGTACAGGAGGAACATTTATTATTTACAAGGGTATAGTATGCATGTTTTTTTTGGGTTTTTTTTTTTTTTTATATATATATATATATATATATATATATATATATATATATATATATATATATATATATATATATATATATATATATAATTAATATAGAAATGGTAAAGTTTTTTGGAAGTTTAATTATTTTTTGTCTTTTTCAAAGTAAATATCAAAAAAGATAAAAAAACTTAAAATAAAATAACTTTTTACATTTTAAAAAATTAGTGTAAAAAAATTAAAAAAATAACAATTTTAAAATCAATATTTAAAAAAATTTAATTTAACAAAATCAGGTACATAATAAAATTAATTTAAACAGGATGCCTACCTTGGAGTGTATATATTATAAATACATAAAAAATTAATAATAATGTCTATTGATATTTATTTTTTATTTTAATTGATATTTTTTTCTTATACCAAAAAGATAAAGTTTGTATTTCCATATTTGTTTATATAGTATGTTGTATAAGGAAGTAGATGTTTAGGTGTATTAATATTAAGATATATAAAATTTAGGGATTTATTAGGTTGAAATATATTTGACTGAGATTGCTAATATCAACAAACACTTCCTTGAATACAACATACCTAAAAACAAATATGGAAATAGCAAGACTTTATCTGTTTGGGTTTTAGTAAGAAAAAATATCAATATAATTAAAAATAAATTTAACAGATATTAATTCAAAATTATTTTAGTAATTACAATGTATCATTTATAGGTATGATCCTGAAATTATTTGTTTAGGATTAGAACTTTTTAAATATTTATTTTAAAATTCTTATTTGTTTAATTTTTTACGCCAAGTTTTTAAAACTGTAAAAATGTTGTGTGATGTTTTAACTTTAATTAATTTTGTTTTAGATACTTACGCTTGAAAAAGCACAATAAACAATGTGCAAAACGTTGCATTAAATTTCTACCATTTACTTATTAATATGTAATAATAATAATATATATATATATATATATATATATATATATATATATATATATATATATATATATATATATATATATATATATATATATATATATATTATATATATATTAATATGCTGTAAGACAAAAAAAAGTTAATAAGATACTGCAAGTTTATAAATGACGATATGGATTTTTTAACAAAAGTTTGACATGCTTAAAAAAAAATTCTAAAAACTTTATATGTATACTACACATTGTCATTTGGATTTTATTTTTGGTCTTAGAAATGTATTCAGATCTTTTGCAGCAAAGTACACAATATTTTGTGATATGATCTTTCATGAAAGCTCTGAAAATTTATAATTTTCCGTAAAATTTAAATCGTCTAACTTACTACCATGCATACTATAAAAATATTTACAAAAGTTATTTAAAGAAGATAAATGGTATGAGGGATATGCCAATAATGTTGTGCCATAAGTTGTGTTTATATACAGAAGAACATACTTATAGTAAAGCTCAGAAATAGATTAAAAATAGTATTTAAAATACATCTAAGCATAGAAACAAAAAATTAGTTTTATCTTTTTTGCAATTCTGGTTAAGTTTATTTATAATTATTTAAATATTATTTTATATAAAGATGTTAAATATATTTTCTGTTATTTAATAAATTATTTTTTGCAAATTTTAAGAATCAATACACTTAAATTAAACTCAACCAAAAATGCCAAGAATGAAAGGTTAGAGAACTAAAACTATTAAAATTATTAGCACAAATTTACCACTGTTTAATGCCATAAATTAGTAATTGTCTTAAAACATGCTAAAAGAAGCAGGAAAATAAATTGTTAAAAAGGACCTTATGGATATCTGTAAACTACAAAGAAGTATTTTGTTTTTAAATGAAGATTAAGATAAATAAAGATTTTATTAGAATAATTATTTTTGTGTCTTTGTTAAATAGAAAAGGCAAATTAAAAAAAGTAATAAACCACTTACTATATGGGGTAACTTAGAATAAAATGCAGAAACTAATAACCAGTCCATATAAATAGAAAAAAATTAAAATTATTTTTAAAAACGCCTTAATAAAAAAGATGAAAGCTACATAACTTTTTTAAGCAAATGTAGTAGCTTAGCCGTAATATCCCATTACCATGAAATCAAAATGTTTTCCATATTTGTCTGGCAGTAAGCTTTTAGAAATTAACCGTCAAAAACTGCATTGTAATATTTTACGTTATACCTTGTTTTAAATTCCTTTCTACTTTTTAAATTACAGTGGCTTAATTTAAAAGACGCCCAAAAATATATTTTCATTACAATTTAAACTATTTTTTATATAAAAATATGCTTAAATGCCACTTAAGAACCGTTTTAATTTTTAAATATAAATTTTAAATCACTCTGTATGTATATTTGTATTATTATAGAGTTAATCAAACTACGATTAACTCCATTAAAATATCAATCGGATGTCTTATTACCTTTGCAAAAATTGTTGTATTTATCTTCTTATAGTTTTGGTTATATGAATTTTTATTTCATTACAAACAAATTAATTTATCACGAGTTAATAGGAGTGAAATTAATTTAATGCTTGTGTGTTAGCATAAAATTTATTAGTATTCATAATTATTAAGTTATTCGATGAGGAAATTAACCACTACATAAATGTTTAATTCTGTTAAATATTGCCGTAATTTTTAATTATTAAGATGAAAAATGTATACCTAAAATTCTTTGTTAGTACATGCTGGAAAAATTATGATAATAATAGAATTTGTTACGTATTATAGTTCAGACATGCTTACAACACTTAACAAAATACTTATTATTATTGTTAAGTAACTATTAGAAAAAAACGACACTCACAAAAAAAGTATCGAAGCCAAAGATGTGATATATTGTTTTGCGATGTATTTTTGCCTCCTAAAACGAATCCGTGATCAGAATTTAACCATCACATCAAATTTTTTTCTAACCTCAAAAACAGGTCCATCACTACACATACAAAAACACCAATAATACACGAAAAGACACCAGCAAAAATGAAGAAGATCTATAGTTATTTTTTAAATCAACATTTAATAGAAAAAATTCAGATAAAAATCCACCAGCAGAATTGATGTGTCAGGTGACGTTTTTTTAAATTAGAGATATTATTATATTCTTAAAATCAATCTATTTGCGCCAAATTTGGTATAGGGTTATTTTAAGGGTCGCTGATCCGAAATCAGACTTGCAAAATTCTAGAAAGCGGGTTCAATATGGTGAAACAAAATTCAAAACAGCGGATCCAATATGGCAGAATAATTTTTAAAAATCATTCCGGCGTAAATCTGAAGAGTTTTAAAATTTGATTTGCCTTATTGGACCGGCCATCTTGATTTTTTTAAGTCGGTTGATTTTAAGAAAATATTAATTTTTTAAGGTTTTAAAAAAATCTCACGTAACACATTAATTCTGAGGGTGGATTTTAATTTTTCTTGTTTTTTTTTAATAAAAAATGTAAATTTAAAATTAAAAAAAACATTTTTTCACTATTTTTGTTGAGTATTTTCAGTGTTTTAGATCTGTTTCTTAAGGTTAGAAAAAAATTGTGACGTGATGGTAAAATTCTGACCAAGAATTCGTATTTGGGAGGAAAAAATACATCATAAATAGTATATCACATCTCTCGGTCTGATACTTTTTTTTGTAGAGTGGTGTAATTAATTTCTTACACGCACATTTTCTAAACGTTTATAAAAAACTTCTTGATAATATAATAAAAAAATATTGTTTGAGGTTTTCGCCAGATAGAACAGCCCTCGTTCCAGGTCTCGGATAGTAGACTTATGCACAAAAATGAAACCGTATAATTAGTAAGACAAAATACAAAAAATATTACTTATAATATCCCTTTCAATTACATATATTATTTTTTAGCTTAAACTTCCACATTATTTGCGTAAAGCATAAAAGAGTAAAATATATCAAAATTTATTTGATAATAATCAGAAAATACCTTGGAACACTTCTTACATTTAAGCAAAGAAAACTTCATTAATAAAACGTAAATCATTTAATATTATTAAATAAAGACAAATGTGTTGCTTTAGTACTCATTAATTAAAATATTACCCTATTATCTTATTTAAAAAAAATACAAATATTTATCCCAAAAAATTTTTTTTATTGTTTTAAATATCAGAAATTTTATTAAGAGAAAAATATCTCAGAAACACTTAAGTTTTAAAAGCAAATTTAAAATAATTTTAATTTAAAAAATTGTTATTTAATTTTTAAACATTTTCTTATTTTTTTACATCTAAAATATTGCGTCCAATCTTTTACAGAAATGTTAATTTCTTCTTTTTTAAATGGGTTTTTAAATATTATTTAGAAGTGCTGCAAGTTTGTAAGAATCAGTCGACTCTGCCCGTGAATAATTCCATACCCTAATACCTGATATTAAGCGGTATCATCTGGTAAGTACCTCAAACAATATTTTTTAATAAATAAATCTGCCATAACAGGTCTGTTTGTTATCCAGAACTAGTGTACACTATTTTACACTTTTTTGTGAATAAGCCGTTTGTTATCGTCAGTTTAATTTAGGACTAGATGTTTGCTATGAGTTCTGGTGTAAACTAGTTTTCACTTAATTACTTTAACTCTTAAAGTAGTGAAGTAAGATGCATTTTTACTTAAAAGACTTGAATTTGTTTGTAACGAAACTTATTTACACCTAGTTTTAGTCCTACACTTTTCTACCCTGTCCTGCACTGTACTTGATAACAAACAAACCTAATATCACGAAACATATCTTGGTCATATAGCATGCAACCCAAGGAATATTATGTACAAAATTATTTACAGTTTAATGAAGCCAGTTAATTTTATTAGTTCGAAAAAAGGGTTAGTTTTAATAATAGCTCACCTTCGGTTTTACATTCGGGGACTTGGTCAGCCCACATACAAACACGAGCTTCTCTGTCATAAGCTAATCCAGGAGAACATTGGTATCTAAAAATGTAATAATTATTTTTAAATAATTTGTATTTACCATTAAGAATAATTATAAAATTGCCTAATAGTACCGATACTTTTTTGTAACTAGCCAAAACCTGTAGAATTAAATCGAATACGAATTATTCGATTCGAATTTCAAATCGAATATTCGAATAATTTAAATAGTTCAAACTATTCGAATAATTCGAACTATTCGGATAGTTTGATCTATTCGAATATATTAAACTATTTAAATGATTCGAATCTTTTGAATAATTGGAATACCCGAATTAAAAACTTTTTTTCTGATTATTTAGAAATAAAAATTGATTTTGGCGGCAATTTTGAAAGGTTTGTGATAATTTGAAATTTCAGTGCATTAAAATTAATATTAAATTCACAATATTGGAAACTTGTTGTGGTGGTTACTTATAACATACTGAAATATATTAAATTAGTTTTGCCAATTTTTTTTTATTAATTATAAACTTATTTTGATTATTAACCTTTAAGATTAGTCTTAAAAGAAGTTTAATGAAAAATTCTTTATTTTATTAATGAAAGACGTAATTTTAAATAAAAAGTTTAAGCGTTTCGTTCGCATTATTATTTTTAAAAGCTACCACGACTTTTATAATAAGCTTATACAATCAATTATTTTTAAAAATACTTAATTTAAATTAAACTATCCGAATAGTTCGAATCATTCGAATAGTTTAAACTATTCAAATATTTCAAACTATTCGAATGGTTCAAACTATTGGAATAGTTCAACTATTCATTTCGAATATTTATTTTAATCGAAATATAAAATATTTTGATTCAATTTGATTCGAAACTTTCGTACCCTTAAATATTTTCAATGATTATTAGAAAAGGCAAATGATTTTACCCCATGCAATTTTAGGGTTAATTTGACACGTGATTTTAAAAGTTCGTTAATTTATCCACAATATTAAACTTTTGTTGGTTATTTTTTCTAAAAAATTGTTGCCTTTAAAAACACAAGGTATTTAATGATTAATTTAAAGTTTAATGAATCCATTTCATTTAAAATGAAAATGTAATAAAGAGTCACTTCGTGATTTGATCAAAAGCTGTCCAATTACTTTTTAAAATTAGTTAAAAAATCAATTACAATTTAATTTTAAAATTCTTTTAAGTAGTAGTAAATTAAATTTCAAACTAGAATGTTTGTTAAAGTAAAATTTTTATTGTTAATTAAACCCCAAATTTAATTTGAAAAGAAAGTAATTGAATTAAATATGGTATTTAAATAAAAGGGAAAAAAAATGTTTAGTACCTTTACTAAAAATTTTAGCAATTACTCTATTTAATACCACATTTAATTCAATAATCATTTTCTTAATAACATGTGGAAACTAAATTGCTCTGAAATATTTGAATACACCATACCAGTAACCAGTAAAAACAACTATCTTTGTTTAAATAAAAAAGAAAACAAACTTTAAAACGGGTAGTAGCATCAAATTAAAAATATTAAATGATCGGAGAAGTTTCGCCAATTAAACGGCTTTTTTTTGTTATTCAAAAATTGTTTTGGCGGCCAAAATTTGGAAAAGTTTTTCTTTTTTAAAGAAAAGGTATTGAACCCCTTTCTTTAGTCAATATAGTTATTTAAAATTGGGTTTTGAATTAAATTAATTTCTATATTAATTTAATTACTTTATAAGATTTAATAAAATTTAAAACTTTTTAATAATTGAATATTTTTAAAAGTAATTAAATTATTTTCAAAAGTAGATTTAATTTACTTAAGAAATTTATTAAAATAATTAAATTTAATTAAATATTCAAATAGTTTATCTTTTCAAAATTTAATTGAAATAAAGTATTCAATTAATTTTGAGAAGAATTAACATAATCAATTTTTCAATTATTTTAAATTAAATTCCCGACAGGTCAATAATTTTTGATCCTTTTGGGTTGAAATGCGGGTTTGATGTTCTTTCCCTTTTTACTAGTCTTAAATTTATTTTCATTGTACCTTATGCTAATAAAGACAAACAGTATAAAATCTTTAAAAGAAAACACCTAAGTTTTTCACAATGGAAATGCGATTTTTATTATGATGCATACATGCGAGCGGCGGTCAACTACCTTATTTTCTTTCTTATTTTAGTTTATCTGTCAACTTTTAAAATGAGATGCGGGGTAAATTATTTAATCTTACATGTCACTATCTCATTACCGAAGATTTCTTTAAGTTGGAGTGAGTTAGTGACCATGAAAAGGAACTCTTTATGTATGATTGAATTAATAAAATGGAGAACTGCTCTGACAAAATTGCAAAGAAGGCATGTTTATGAAGATTCGTTAATTTCTGAGCATCTGCTTTTCCTAAAAAAAAACTTGCCACAAGTCATATGGATAACTATCCAATTATTTTATAATTTTTATACGATTTAAGCACCAAGTAATGGTGGAAAGCCGTAGAAAACGGAAAGGAACTTGCTTCTAGTATGTATAATAAGTAAAAAAAGAAGTAGGTCTGCTGTGACGAAACGATCATGATAAAATAATCTTTACTTCTAAATTTTTAAGTTGTTTAAAAATGAATTTTTAATAATATTTTAGCATGCGAAAATACGGTATAAAGAAATATAAATATGTTCAAAAGAATGGAACGCCTCAGCAAAAACATGATGCTTCTAAAATCATGGATTCCATATCTACTTCTCCATAATTTTAAAGTAATAAAAAATATTTTTAAAAAATGTGTTAGAACCTATATCTTAGTACATATATATAATAACAAATTACTGCATATTTAGAGAAAAAATAGTTTTGGCAAATTAACTTAATTTATTTAAAAACAAAAGCAACTCAAAAATATTTTACAATTCTTCTTAAATTTCTATCTTTTATTAACTTACCTGGAGGCTTCTCCATTCCAACAGTTCCAGAATACGTCACATTTGGCTTCATCGGCAAAGATACCATAGAGACGTTCACAATTGGCTGTAGAAATTGGTGGCTCTAAAAAAATATATATATTTTTAAAAACTCTTACCCAAAACAGTGATGATTAACAATTCTGCTAGTATTTTTTGCTTCAAGTATCCGCATGGAGGGCCTTTTAATTTTTGATGTCGTTTTTGTGCATTATCAAATATATTCAGCACTAGTGTTAATTGTTTCTGTTGCTATGCCGTATACATTTTGTATAATTTTTCATTAAAAACTATTTGAGTAAAAATAAAAATATCCGTTAATTTTTTAACGATATTTTATCTTGTACGGTACATGAGATTGTAAAATGCATTTCGTTGTGGGACACCTTCTATATATTTAATTTTATGGGTAAACCAATTATAAAATATATTTAAGGTACTTAAAAATACGCTAATGTGGATAATAAAGTAATTATAGGTTACTAAATTTTACAATAAAATTTTTAATATTTAACAATAATAAATAGCCAACTAAATTATTTTTAATCCTATTTACCCATTTATATTGATAATTTTTATTGACAACCATTAAAAATAATTATACAATCAGAAATAACAAATTAAGACATATCCAAAATTTATTAAATAACTTTCTTAAATTATTACATAATAAAATATTATATTTTTATTCATACTTTAAGTCAATACGACCCCAATTGAAACTGGTATCATTTACATGTTTATAAAAACGTTGTTATTGCTTGGAGCTATAATACCGTAATAAGAATAAAGTAATAAGTAAAAAGGGAAATTTTATATTTAAATTTAGTAATAAATCAAGACACCATTTTATTATTAAAAAATTACATTAAAACCTAATTTATTCGGTAAATGAAAGTAAATAATGCAATTTTTGCAAAAAAGTGTAATTTGTCTTTACATCTGTGTCACAGTTTATTTCTAAATGTTCACTAGAACTAACACAGCTTAGATTTAAAATATAGTGTTGCAAAAATTGTCGTTTGCATCTTTTATTCTAATAAAGAAAAGACCAGATCATAGAGTTGTTTCAAAATCTATGGCTCGAGAAACCAGGTTTGAATTATATCGAGGGATTTGACTGTGGATTTCGCCTAATCAGGAAAAAAAAACAATATTTTAGTTTATGATGGTTTTGTTGAAAGAGATAATGATTCTTTTGTTTAATCCTTTTTTTTTTGTAAAAAAAGAAACTTTGCCATTTTAAATAAATTTGTATTATTTCCAAGAAAACTACTTTATTCTTAGACCATCATTGTTGTTTTTAGATTTATACAGAAGGAAAAATGTATTTTCTTATATGGCATCTTAAGTGCCTTGATTTAAACCCAGTCAATAACGTAGTTGGGCTTTTTAAATACATCACAAATAGACTACGGTGACTGTAAAAGTCTAATTTTTACTTGTCCAACGTGTCTCATAGATTACCTAAAGCGTATGGTTTATTTTAAAAAAAAAATGTGTTTTTTTTAATTTCTATTATGGCCGGTTGCACCAACACTATTTGCGACACTTAAGTTGTTCTTAAGCATTAACTGCCCCTTATGTTTTAAATGTTTCTTGCACCAGCTGAAATTGGTCCTTAATGGTCCCTTAACTTTAAGTTTAGGATTTTCTGTACTTAATGATCCCTTAAGTAATTTGAAGTTGACATTTGACAAATATTTCGTTTATTGTTTATTTATTTTTCGTTTGTAGTTTCAAATAATTAATTTGATAAAAATAAATTATGTAAAAACGGAGTTTTTAAACAATGGTGTTTTGGATTGTGACATTTTAAATGCGATGTTAATTAGATTTCCGAGAAAAATGTAGCAACAGTGAATTTTTATTACTTATGGCATTTTTCAGGTTTATTTGCCTTTTTTATTCTTCTGGACATTGCTTTGTTATTTTTAAAAGGAACTGTTTTGACGAGATGGATAATCTTACATTTTTCAAAAGGTTCAAATTAACGCAGCCAACAGTGCTCAGCTTACTTGAGCAAATCGAAGATGAGCTTTAGTTTAAATATGACAAGTTTGTATTAGCTTTTAAATTTTAAGTATTTACTTGTTAATTAGGAATATTTAAATTTGTTCACATAAAATAAAAAAAGTTTTTTTTAAATTACGTATTTGTGTTTATATTTCATATTGAATATTCCTTTCCATGAAAGAAAGGCACTTGTTTTTTTCCCATATTGTTATAAATTTTACAACAAAAAATCACAAACTAACGACTAATTTTGTATTATATTGTCTATAGAATGAAAAAAAAAAATTAAAATTATTTACAAAGATTTAAGTCAGATTACTGCTATCATTCAATGACACACAAGCTAGAAATGGAAAGATCTAATATCAGTTCATTCTGATAATTCGCGTTGTAAAGGCCAACAATAAAAAAGAAGAACGATGCAACGTTGCCATCTTTCTAAGTACTCTTAGTTAAGTTGCAATAAAAATCTAATGGCGAAAGCGAAAACAATTTAAGTTACCCTTGATTTTAAGAGCTTCTTAATAAAGGTCTACTTAAGATACTTTTGGTGCAACCGGCCATTAGAGTAATATAAATGAATATACTATGTACTCACCTAGTTCAGATCTGTCTCCACAATCTACATTATGGATGTAATCACAGTTTTCAGTCAAGAATTTTGGATCACTGGCATCAAAGGCTAAACCGTTTCCGCAGGTTTTAAGTTCAGCAACATTGTTGTCGCACTTCCAGTATTTATCACATGACCTTGTGTGTGGGTAGAAACCAAAATCGTCTGGACATTTGAAACTTTCTTGGCCATTGGCTGAAGAGAAAAAGAAAATATAATATGGTTATTATAATTAATAATTTTGTGTTAACTTAGCTAAAGATATTTTTTATAGATACTGAATAAACATAATTTTTAAAATAAATATTACAATGTGATAAGTGATAACATTCTGAATAGTTGTATAAAAATGATTTTTGTCCAATATTGGGTGACTAAATACTTAATTTATTTAAAATCTGCTTTATTTTTAGTAATGATTTCAAAAAACAAATAAACTTGCACATCTTAAGCATCAGTGTAATTATTAGTTCTATTTGTTATTCAAAATAGTGCACCTTATTTTGTACTTTTTTACTTAAGCTCTCTTATCGAAGGTATATTTTGGGACTAGGTGTATACAAACAGTTTAAAATACTGTAAAAGATTTCTAAATACCAAAGATACCCATTATATTACTTTAACTTATGTGAATCAGGTTTCATTATTCTGCTTCGAATTTCGTATTTAATACGAAGGACCAACTCCCAAAAATATGTTAATTTATTCTGTGTAATATTTTGCATTGTAAGATTTTAAACTGCAACGAAACAACTAAAAGTTTTTATTAACGTCGTTTATGGTGTTAAATACAACGGTATCGTAATATAAATGTGGAACCAGTTTTCAGTAATAATTTTCGAGTGCAAGATTCCACTTTCCATTTTTGTACGCGCGTATATTTAAAATGTCGACGGGTTGGTTGAAACATTTAAAATGTCACGGAATAAATTAATAATAAATTGATAATATTAACGTTCACTTGTGGAACGCAGTAATGCCGAACTTACATTAGCTTAATTACAAACGACGCGACGCAAAAGACATATAACTTTTTGGAATTAAACTATTTTACTCTTCTTCTTCGTCTTTTTCTTTGTCTTCTTCTTCTTCTTCCTCTTCTTCTTCTTCGAGTAAAATTTCCAAGAAGAGCATTGATAACAAATATGGTAACTAGGTCAAAATTTATTTTTAAAAAAGTGTACATTAAGCTTAAAGTAAAATTTAATAGACATTTATTAGCACTGCGGAAATTAAAAGCACTTTTAAAGAAACTAAATACCAAGGAATTCCAGAATATCCTAAAACCAGGCATACTTTAAATATTTTAAAAACCTCATAAGAAGACAAATTTATACTAATCGGGTTAACAAATGAATTAAATTTAAACCATATACAGCAGCACGCGATATACAATACTTTGTTGCGAGGTCAAATCTTTTCGATCCTTTGCCAAAAGTCTCAGTCAAAACGTCTCTAACTATTATATTTTACCGTTATCTTTAAAAAGCTTGATTCCTCTTCCAACTATTTTCTTACAATTCAAATTCTAATCCTTCTGTTAATTTTACACTTTTTACAGTTCATTTGTTTCTTATAGAATATCACAAGTAATATTTAAAGACAATTAATCATTCTTCTCCTAATACCAAGAAACTATCTAAGCTAGACAGCATACCAACAATCTGTCTTATAAAAATATGCTACTTGCACTGTATAACTTGTATCTTTTAGATTCCCTATAACAACGGCATATTTTCGAGGAACTAGAAGACCAGAAAACACACACAACCTATCTTTAAAATATTCTAGGGACTAGACATATCTTGTATTCTTTGGTTCTTTATAAGGTTATGAAATATTCAAAAATTTCCAAATTTTAAAATATTAAAAAAAAAACACAAACTTATACATTATAACCAGTACTTTACAAAAATCCATTTTATCGGCCTTAGATCATTACTTTGACATATCCAAAGGCTTTGACCCTAAGGTCTTTCATCATACGTTGCGCTTGTTTCTGTAGTTTTCTTTCAAATCAGCGTATCTGGTATAGTAGGTCTTATTTATTTTGTGAAAGAAAATTATAATATTTTATAGTTTTTTATAGAAAAAGGTACTTTTTTAAGTAAAATTAAATAAAATGTCCTATCTTAACCTGATTTAAAAAACAAGCGCAGGGTGATGCAGATATCTGTTTTATGAGACCTTCGATAAATGTTAAATTAGTAATGCCCCAAAGGTACGGCCAAGGTGTGCATAACAAAAATTTATTAGCGTGATTTTTAAAAATAATTTAAAATGGCATGGACAAATTACATCTACCAGTTGGATGTTTTTTTAAAGCCAGAAAGTATTTTTAATGTATTAACTTTGATGATTTTGCTTTTCTAAAAGCATTGTAAACATTACAAATTATAGGATATGATATTGGGTTTAAAATAAATTTATTAAATTGGTGTCACAAAAAAACCGCAGAATATTTTTTCATTTAAATATATATATATATATATATATATATATATATATATATATATATATATATATATATATATATATATATATATATATGAATAAATGTTATTGGGGTTTAATCGTTCGTTTGGAAGCGTAGAAGAGTTTCGCCAAAATCTCATTTTATTTTCAGTTCTTATTGTCGGTGATTTCTATTCTAATATTATTTTTATTATAATAAAATATATATATATATATATATATATATATATATATATATATATATATATATATATATATATATATATATATATATATAAATGTGTGTGTTTTTCAAAATAAGTATATGAAACATATAATTAATAAAATATTAAAAGCAAAAATATCACTCCAGAATAGACAATCAGTCAATTTATTAAACTGGGTTACAGAAAGGTTATTGCCCCATATATGTAATACATGAAGTAAAACAACTTCGGACTGATCATGTGAGCTAGATGTCTATACGTTTAAGTGCGTGTAAGAGTAAGAGTAAATACCGAGGGCTTTCTCTAGGTGATTTTAGCAAATTTATTTTAAAATTTGTTTATCTTAATGAAAAAACCAAATTTGCTTTTACTTATTTGCAATAAAATTTGATGAATGCATCTTATAAGCATTTAAACATTAAGTCATTTTATTATAAGCATTTTAACGTGTCACCTTCAGTATCCATAATTAAATAAATAATTTACTTTTTGGCTTATCATCTGTCACACATTTTTATCGTATCAGAAAAATATTTCTTACAAAAATATTCCAAGCAACTGAGAGCTCAAAAAGTTGTTATGGTCCAATTGGCAGTGATGTATTAATAATATTTTTTATTAACTGCCACAACTTTATAAAAATTCTTAAAATATCTATAGTCTTAAGAAAAAAGCTTAACAAATTTTAGTTTTATTTATTATTTTTATCTTATTAAGTTTTAATTTATTATTTTAGAAACTGTAGCTCGTTTACTTTTTTTAGTTTTTGAAAAAATTTTTTGGGTAGAACTGCAAAATCGGAAAGGACAAATACATGTGTGTGCACAACTCTTAAGCCGGAACTAAGATCGAATTCGTCCCATCCAGTAACCTCAAATAAGATTTTCTATTTATTGAATCCGCTTTAATAATATAGAATATATCTCCATATATACAAGGGGTTTGAAACATTCTTTTAATCAGCATAGAAATAGAAACTATTTAATAAATATTTTTATTCTGCTGCACTAAACTGCCCAATTAATCTTAAATATCTTGGAAAAAAATGCATTGGAAGGTTGTTCCACATCCACCTTATAATCCGGAGTTATAACCACGTGATTTACATTTTTTGTACCATTGAAAGAGGTATTGGACGAACAAAATTTCAAAAGGATAATGTTGTTGTTGCTGACAATTCGCATGAGGGGCTTTACACCTAACCAAAAGCAATTTACAATAGTGGAATTATAAAACTTAAATAAAGTAATTAAGTAAAAATCAAAAATATTGCAGTAAAATTAAAAATCACAGCCAAATTTCGGTTTTTATTTGAACCTTTCTCGTATATTATATCTCCAACTGAAATTTAATTTACTGGTGCTGGAACTTAACGACCTGCTAATAAAAAATGAAAGTGCAGTGACATAAGCTTCATGTGTAATTGTGCTTATGGTTTTAGGTAAATACCATACTTTGGGTAGGTAAAATATTACAATGTTAACCTACACATTACATAATTTACGTATTAAAAACTTTCCCGATAAGCAAACATTAAATATCTAGAAACACGAGATTTTTGACAACTTAAGAGAACTGTTTCTACAAGGACTTTTTGTATGTTATCTAAGTCGTACTTTTGAGTATGTATTTTTATTTAATTTTTTTATGTGTGGCCTAAAATCCCATATTTTCCTGCTTTTAATATTACTTAACCACAAATAATAGTAGTACATAAATTTCTTAATCATTTTTTGCACAAAAAAAAGCAAACATTATTCTAAGTAATTTACTTTTCATTTCTCGTCTTTTGTTAATTTGATAAAGGTGATGTATTTTCCATAGATGTTAGGTTGCAATATAATTTGTATTAAAAAAATACTAAGTTTTACACAAGTACGAAAAAATAATATCGCTTTAAATTTTATATGTTTTTTTAACACTCTCCTGGCTAATACAAAATAAACATTGAATCATAATTCTGTAGATGGAATCTAAGCAAAAGCAGAAACGCGATCACCTAATTTTTCGTAAAAATAATGTAGATGTAAAACAAGACCAAGCTTAATTTTTATCCCAAAAAAAAAGGAAATTAACCCTCACCAAATGTTTAAAAACTTTAATTAAATAATGAGATTTTAATATTGATTTACAGAATTTTTTTTAGAAAATAACATAAAACCTAATATAATCTAATATTTCAATTTTTTACTTAACTCTTTTATTACCTGTCCTTTAAAACCCCTTGGTACCGACCAACAAATCATTTATAAAGTTAATCCATTTTGATTGTAAAAAAGGAATATAATTTAACAATCAACCAAAATATTTTACTACTTATATCAAAGAATATAAACCTCAATAGAAGCGACATTATTCGAAGTCCCAAAATTTTAGGAGGGGGGCTAAGCTGTTTAACTATCAACCCCGCTGCCGGCAGCTTTTAGTCAGGATTACATGTTTCGTTTAGTGCTTTGTTGAGTTTTATGTGCGCTGTTTCATTCATTTCGTTTAGTTTTGTGGATATCTTAAAAAAAAGCACTAAATGTGCATAGTAATTGTAATACATGTAAAAATTATAGATCACAATGCAAATCTTGAGATGTAAATTCTTTGTTAATATACAGTGTGGATCAGCCAAATGGAATAAATTCAATATTACATAAATGGGGGCTTATTCGAAAAATGCTTGGACATGTCGATTAGTATTTTTAATTGCGCATTTTTTTTAACTAAAACTGTTTATACAGGGTGTGTCATGTGACGGTGGCCAGTATCAACTTTCTCAATTTAAATGCAACACCCTGTATATTATTCAATTTTTGTTTTTTTCAAAGCATTCTAGACATATTTTATGTACAATGTCCTTTACCCTATCTTTAACTGTTTCGTAAATATTAAGCGTTTTTAGGTTTACTGCATCTATTGCCTTTGCATCTTTGCCACTTTCATGAGGGTTACTTTTTGTGCATATACCTACTAGAGGCAGCCGTGCCGCTCGGCTGTGCGGACAAGCGTGTGCGAGAATAAGAAGAATAGCTGTATAACATTTCTCTCGCGCCTTGTGCTGATTAATTGGCGGAAGGGGTGTATACACCGCGACAAATTAAGAGAGGGAGAGGTTATATACACCTATTCTTCTCTCGCACGCTTGTTCTCACAAGGCTGACTCTAGTAGGTATATGCACAAAAAAAGCAACTTTCAGAAAGTGTGCAAACATGCAAGCACAATACATCTAAAAGCTGCCTAATATTTCCAAAATAGTTAAAAATAGGTATAGAACATTGTACATGCAATATATATGAAGAATCCAAGGAATTGACTAATATACAGGGCGTTGCATTTAAATAAGGAAAGTCAGTGTTGGCCATTGTTACGCTGACACACCGCTATAAAGTCTTTACTGAAAAATGCGCAGCCAAAAAATACCGATACACGTGTCGAGTGTTTCGAACACGCCCCGTTTGTTATTATTGAATTTATTTCATTGCTGATACACTATAAGGAATTTTTTCGCGACTTACCGTTTTAACTATTGGTTTTATAGCAGTTCTTTCCCCACCATTCTAACCGTGTTAACCCGCCTATCCTCGCAAAGAACGAAACGGTTTACGTATGTCAACTTACAAACTAATCGTTTTAATACACTCGTAAGTTTAAATTTAAATGTAAGGTCTTTGGAGAGTTAAGAAATAAGTCAGAAAGATATATAAACCAAATTTTTCATTTAATAAGATATTAGCTGTTTCCAAGTCAACTATATCAAGTAATTTTTTCTTTATGATTTAAATATAATTGCTAATTCATCCATTTGGAAATGAACTAATAATCCAAAAAAATCTGCAATCCAAATAGTTGTTAAACCATAGCAAAAAAAACATCACAAGAACCAAAACAATAGAAAAGCCGCGAATCCTCCATTATTTTAAATTTAAACTTGACATAACCATTATTAACGCTCACTCTGGCCAGTGGCGATAGCGGTAGATACTGGAGTACAAAGTAATGACAGATACCGACGTCAGAAGATTGTTCCCCTACGTTACCGCTTCTCGCGAAAATTAACCAGTATATTAACTGTCCTAACAATGTTCAACGCGGTATGTCGCCATTTAATCCCCTGTAAACATCGCTTTGCCCAAAACTAATTTTTCTCAAAAATAATCTAATCTTTTTTGAGAATAACCAACCCTAAAAGAGCTGCAAAAAAACTCCTTGAAAGGGACGATTTACAGGGCTGCAATGTATAATAGTTATACATATATTTTTCCGTGTAAAACTGAATTTTTACCGTTGATATTTCTCTCAGTGTACCCCCAAGCTGTCTAGGTGTCATTTCGTCTACACGTGACGTCAGAAATTTGTTTCCCATATAGCCAATGATATTGGGAACTTTATGTCCGCTTCTTATTGAGCTTTATATTCTTTGCTTATATCTTTAGCCCCAGTGAACTGTCCCAATATAAAAAAAATTCCCCTTCTACCTGGCCTAATATTACTTAGAAACGATAAGTTACCTACTCTTTTAAAGTATTTTACACCAAACGTAAAATAAGTATTTTTTGTGAAATGTTTAAGGCCAACAGGAAGTCAGACCAAGAGGCAGACAAACAGACAGACCAACTGACAAAACATTTATTTACATAAACTAATCATTTGGAAGATATTTTTTCTAGTCCAATTAATTTATGTTTTGTTAAGGTTTATATTTTTTATTACGTACGTAATATTCAAACAATAATAACCTTTATATTACTTTTTAAAAAAGCTTCTAATTTTACGCTTCTACTAGAACAGCGCAAGAAATAAGTTACACTGTTTTTTAACTGTTTTTTTAGATATATTTTCGAGATAAGTATTATGAACCAGGCGAACAAATTATTGTTTGAATAGACTAAGAAAGTATAAATTTACTTATCACTCTCTGAGAAATAGCTGTGACATTCCAAAATGACTTAATATTTTTAATAACTTCAATACCTAATCATAATCGCTTGCAACAATAGATTTGCATAAATGTACTGTCGCAATCAAGTTAAAGAAAAGGCAATTACTTAACTAACTCTTGTGGGTTGGGACTCGTAGGATTGTCGCCGCATTTCCTGAATATCTGTGGGGATTTTTTTTAAGTGTCGTGGTTAAGTTAGGTAAGGAATTATGACTCATCACATTATGAGATAAAAGCAGCCTATGTGTGTAAGTGACAAAGCGAAAAATGTTAATGGTGTCAATTATATTAAAATTATCGCAGTGCCCTTTTAACAAAGTGTTTCTTTTTTACAAGTTTCAAAATGTCTTTTGACGGAACTAAAGTTAATTTCATGACACATACTTTTTGTATGTGACCTGTTTTTATCGTCATCGAGAATATAATAACAATTGTTGCACTTTAAATGAGCACTTTTGTCTAAAGGTACCCTTTTTATCTTCAAACAGTCCACGAAGGCTGATGCCTTAGTACTAACGTACCTTGGGTGTCTTAAGAGTGGTGAGAGGAAGTTTGTTCACACGGGACCTAAATATTTGGGATTGGGAAAAAAAGGAAAAACTTCTGCCGGTAGCAGGTTCCAACGTCTGGACACTCTGGGGATGAAGGAACAAAAAAAGCGGAGCCACTCTAGTTGAAATGTAAAAGGATGCATAAAACTTGAACTACGTGTGCTGAGAGCTTCCAGAAGGGGAATTATACTGGCCAACTCCTCTGAGCAGAAGCCGTAAAAATAACTATAAAGAGCAGAGTGAGTCCCTTCAGCACGACAGTGGGCAAGAGAAGAAAGCCTTTTTCTGTGACGAACGGCTCTTCTTTTGAATGGAAGTCAGAATGCTAAGTGTTGCTTGGAGACGCCATTACCCAGACACAGAACAATATTTTAAAGGGTCTGATTTGGGATACATACAAAGTATGTACAGATTGGAAAAGAGAAATACCTTCTGGCTCGAAGAAGAGAGAATGCGGCTTTTTTTAGGCTGGGCTATGAATGTAATGTGTTTGTGTCAGTTGAGGTTATATCACACAGATTTAACGACTCTTTGTTCTGCAGAACTTGGCCGCTCATATGCGGCGGATGAGCATTGGCTTAGACTTTTTCATGACACCCGAACATGACTGTGTTTTCCGAGGCATTAAACTGAACAAGATCTTTGGTGCCCCAATTCAAGATAAGTTTGAGGTCTTGTGAAGTACATCACATGACCTAGGCTTGGTTTTCAAATCAGGCTTATTGACTGGCTTGAGAAATTGAATGTTAAGAAGTGGAGGTACTATCGTCAGCAAAACTATGAATGGGATTGATTGAGGGAAGAGAGAAGATCGTTAATGTAGAAGAAACACAGTGGGTGCAAGGACTGACCCTGGAATGCTAGCATTAACCTGTTAGAAGCTGTACAGTACAGTAACTGATATACGTCGTTTAGAAAGAAAATGGAGAGCCAAGAGCAAAGCTTAGAATTGACCGTAAGAGGAAGTTTATTTAAGAAGCCCATCTGCCAGACCTGATCGAAAGCTTTGAATCTATTGCTGAGCAACGATCTGGGATTCACCGAGAAAACTCAAGGGACTTGTTCCAGTGGTGCGAGACAAAGGAAGATTAGCTGTGGATCTTTTGTGACGGAATCCATACTATCTATCATGTTAGATTTTGTGTTTTTCCAAATACTTTAAGATTTGGGAATAAATGAATTTTTCCATTACTTTGCAAGCAACAGAAAGAAAAGATATAGGTCTATAGTTAAAAGGGAGAGTTTTGCATCATTTTTTGGGGACACGTGCAGCTTTCCAGCTCTTCGGGGAAATGCCCGTATCGTAAGAGATTCGAAAGAGGCGAGTTAGGATGGGTGAAGCTCGGGAGCACTTTTTTTTAAGACGATTGCTGGTATGCCATCCAGCCCAGACGATTTTTTAGTATTAAGAGAAGAAAGAATACGCTTGATCTGTTTGACTTTAAAATTATATCGGACATTTTATGATTAACAGGGGCAACTGTTGGAAGAGGAAGATTAATAGAATGATCAAGGGTAGAATTGGCAGCAAATTGTTTGGCTTTTCTTTACTGTGTAAAATATTTTATGTTAAAACGCATTTGCGTCGGAAACTCAAATACATTACCAAGAACTGTTAGTCACCAACAAAAAATTGTTAAAAAGAACTAAAAATCAATTGCCTAATATGGCGCTTGGGAAACAACATTTAAAGGCTAAAAATTAAAATATCTCAACATTTAGATTGCTTGAAAAGTTGTAATCGTAAATGTACTAACAGAAAACTGTAAACTTGGGAAGTGCTTTAATGTAATAACTTATTAGATGGTAATGGTTATGATCCTTATTTAGAAAACTAACCAGACTAAAAAATGGACTTGGTAAAGGAACTTTAAACAAAACTTTATATTTAAAATAAATTCACAAAAATATGCGGTAAAAAAGGTTGACATCAGGTAATCTTACTGGAATTATTCAAAAAGAAAAGAAGAAAAATACAAATAATTTTATGGCTCAGCTGTAGATTCAGAACCCGCTACCCCGTCCGTTAACCCTTGACCTTGCCACAAAAAGTCTCACCATATCATGGCAATTCGTTTTGCTTTCTAAAAATTAAAAACTGTAATTGATTTGTCTATACCGTCCAGGCATATACCTTTTTTATTATAACCGCAAGAGATACATATTGCAAAATATTTCAAGTGTGTCGAAATTGCTGCATTATTTTTTAAGAAACCACAGAAAATAATATCTACAATTATTTATAGAAGTTACATGATTTAGAAAAATGCAGAGCATCCATTTTAGATGTCTGCTCCAAAAAATCGGAAGCCAATTTGTTTTCATAATTTTTATATATTTGTATTATAATTTTTTCTATTTTTTCCTGTTAAAAGAAATGTATAAATTTAACCATAAAACACGGTATTTAATAAAAACTATTTCTCGTCTGCAATTCAATTATTTCGAGAAATGGAAAATATCTTGTGGACACATCTTGTATACTTGAAAGAAGACTTTTTTGCAATAAAAAATAAAATTTGTTTTTACTACTGACACAATACAAGGTGTTTTTAAAAAGATAAGTTAAAACAATTATATGGGGATTTCGTACCATTTTCAAGATAAACATAAAACCAAAACTTCTTATAATACTCTTTACTTAGATTTGTTAAGCTTAAATTAGCGAATAAACAAGGTTAAGAATTATAGTAGTAATGTTTTTAGCGTTTAGTATAAGGGTTTTTAATCTATGCGCCTGTTAGTATCTAAGTGAACCGTTTAGCTTTTAAATGCCCAACCTATGACATTAAAGTATAATATGATGTAAATATTTTTTAGTCCGAGAAGTATGTTAATGTTATTGCTCTTTAAACTTGTAAAAAATAAACTTAAAATCATTAGTAAACATTTATTCTAACTTTTTTATCATTAACGCTATAACAACTCATATATTTGTATCCGGTAATATAAAATATTTTTTAACTTAATGATTTGCCAAAAAAATTGTCAATAAGTAACATTAAATAAGTTTTTTAAAAATTTCTGAAAAAACAGTGTTACTCAAAATGTTTGATACTTTGTTGGCTAAAAAAAGCAATTTTAATTGAGTTTAATCGATATATTTATGGATAATTGGCGGTTAAAAAAACAAAACTAACTTCAAAACTTGCAAATGGTGTCAACTTTCTGTTTAAATCTTACATTTTACATTCAAACAATTCTGAGATATAATTTATAAAGTTTATAAAATTATACCGTTTTAATCCATATGTACAGGGTGTCCCAAATTCGAGCCTCATCATTGGGATCTTTGCTGATCAAAATGCCATCTTAAAGGTTTTAAAATTTTAAATACTTCCGAAGACTTCTGGATCTTATTTTTAATTATTTACCACTTTATTTGCATAGATAAAACAAAATACATTTCATATTCCTATTGCTTCTTTTTCTGTTCTACAAGACATTGTTATAAGATTAACACACAGACGTTTCGTCTTTGAGCTACCATCATCAACTGTTTTTTTAATACGTTCCTAAATTATTTATTACGGATTTTAAAAGCTTTTTAGGTCTTAAAACCAATGATGTATCGTACTCATTTAAAAAAATATATTTTAATGATTACCAAGATTCTATTATCTGTTTCTCTATAAAACATATTTTTTTATGGAAATTGCCAATAATATAAATTTTTTAAATAAATGCTTATCATATTACGGCAATTCATTTTGCTTTCTAAATTTTCCAGGGCTGTATTTGAAAAAACAAAGTTGGTGGTGGCAGCTCAAAGACAAAAGGTCGGTGTGTAATTCTAATAATACTATCCTGTAGAAGAAAAAAAGTGGTTATTAAAATGTAAAATTTATTTTGTTATATTTCTTCAAATAGAGTAATAAAAAATAAAAATGAAATCGCGAATATTCGGTTTTCTCCAAAAGTCTTGGAGAGTATTCGAAATTTTTAAACCTTTAAGCTGGCATTTTGATCAGTATCAAAATGCGCAACTTTGCCTCTACTTAACCGACCTAGTATCTCTTTAAATTTCCGAGATCCTAATAATAAGGCTCGAATTTAAGACACCCTGTACATATATTTGAGATCTAGGCGCACGGTAGTGGGCCGGGCCAAGTTCCGGTCTGTCGCACGCAGTATGTACTTACACGATTCAAAATTCAAAAAGGAATTTGGTCTAATTTTAGATTTTAGTACTTTAAGGTGCCGCGATTTTTGGATAGGAACCTGGCCCCTATTAAACATAAGTGTTTTTGCAATGTACAGTTTTCAGATAGTAACTTATCCTAAAGATATGAACTATAGTTGGATCAGTATTAGAATTAAAATTCGGTTCTCTTTGAAAGGAAAAAAAAAGTAGTCAAAAAGGTTTGATTTGAACTGCGGCCACCTTTGCTTATTATAATGTGCCACTTCCCACACGTGTCTGTAAAAATGGTCCATGTAAAAAGCAAGGCGGCCGCCAGTAAAAATCAAACCTTTTTACCTAATTTTTATGTTTTTTATCTCAAAGGGCACCGAATCTTTAATCTGATACTTATCCAACTATACACTATAAAGTTAAAATTTCATTGTAAAGCTAAATTTTACAGTTAATATTAAATACATAAAATATTGTTTTACTTTTCGTCATAATATACATTGCGGAAAGGTTCAAGTTTATCGAAAACATGACAGTGACCTTTACGAAAACTAAAATTGCCAATATCATTAGAAATTGCTTTTGTAATTTTTGTTGAAAACTGTACATACCCGTTAGCCTTCGAATTGGAATTTCTTAGGTAACATTAATTTTGCATTATTCGTTCTATCACGTTAACTTTTCTTTAGCAAATTATGGAAGTACTGGTTATTTGATATTTAAACACCAAGGTTAAGTGTTAAATGTCCGCCATTTTTATCGATCTTACATAAATTCTTTAAAATATCTATAAAAATATTTTCTTGACTTTGCTATTTTCATTAAAACATTATACATTTCCTGGAATTTTAATATATAGTATATTGTTGTTATAAGTAAAATCCTAATTATTATAAATGATCTTTTGTAGTAGGTTGCTTAGAACCTTTACAAAAAATATGTAGATCTCTATAGGAAACCCTAAAAAAATTAAATTTAAAAGTATTGTTAAGACAAAATATTTTTTTATTATTTTTTAAAAGCATATGTTTTATTGTTAATTCCAATAACCCTTTCAACATTTTTTTTTATTTTTTATGGCAACTGTAAAGTGTTGTTTATTCTTTTGAAAATATATTGGAAGAGTGTTTTTAGATTACTTAATTAATTACTTTTAATGTTAAAGAGTAGATACACCGCCAATGAGTTAAGAACTTCTATCTTGTCCCTAAGGTACTCTAATTAATAATATTTTAATAACACTTTATAATATTTTAATTTTTGGGTATATGGACCCTAAACATCTTTACTCGATATTAAAGAAAATATTTTATGGGTTTTCAAAATCATTTGCGATATCAAAATAAATTTCGCATTTTGAAACCATTGATCTCTTAATTGCTATATCTTTAAATTCATAGTTATCAAGTTCTGGTGTGCTGCAGTATAACTAAATCAACATATTAACTCTAAATTTATATATATATATATATATATATATATATATGTATATATAATAACTATATAATATATATTATATAATATATATATATATATATATATATGTATATAATATGTATGTATATGTAACCGTATATAACAATATGTATGTTTATATATATATTTTCATATATATATATATATGTATATATATATATATATATATATATATATATATATATATATATATATATATATATATCTATACAGTGTGTCCCGCTTTTCATGTTATTAATAATGCCATTTTCTTTAAATTTTAGTAGTAATTGTATTTTTCAAAAATGAAGTATTGAGCATGGTGAACACCTTTACTTACCATTGGCGTGCGGTCTTGGGGGGTAAAAAAGTCTTGATTTCTTGGGAAAAGTATATTAGGGCTTAGTTTTAATATTTTTTCCTGCCAGATTTAAAATCAGCATCCCCAAAAACCCCTTAATTCATATTTTTAAAATCTCAATAGCTGATTTTAGCAAAAAAAATGTTGTCACTTTTTTAATAAATCCATTATTTAAAACTATTATATTAAAATTACAAATAACATTATTTTAGATTTTAGTATTTGCAACATAACTACCTTCTAACACAATACATTTTTCAGCAATTCGTTCTAAACGTACATGTACTTTTCTTAAAGTTGGGGGAGTAATTTCCTGACAGGAAACTACAAGCAAAAATTAGTGCTGGTTAGTCAAGAAATTACTTCCCAAAATTTAAAAATTTTCAAAAAGTGTTTTGTTTAAGATGGTAGTTTTGTTAAAAATACAGAAATTTGAAAAAATTTAATTGGTAATTTTGATATAATAGTTTTAAATAAAGGATTTATTAAAAAAGTGCTAAAATAAATATTTTTTGCTAAAATCAGCTCTAAAGATTATAAAAAAATAAATTAAGAGGTTTTTGTGAGTGCTGATTTTAAATCTGACAGAAAAAAATATTTAAAATAGGCACTAATAATACTTTTCTTAAAAAATCAAGTCTTTTTTACCCCCCAAGACCGCACGCCAATGGTAAATAAAAATTTTCACTATGCCAAATACTTCATATTTCTAACATACAATCAGCACCAAAGAAAATCGCATTATTAATATATGAGATATCATGAGAGAATTTATGAAAAGCGGAACACACTGTATATATATATATATATATATATATATATATTATATATATATATATATATATATATATATATATATATATATATATATATATATATATATATATATATATTATATATATATATATATATATATATATATATATATATATATATATATATGTATATATATATCTTAATTTGGTTAATTTTCTTGGGAATAGGTTCTAATCTAAATTACAATATAACATTTTGATTTTGACGTTTCGCCTTTATTTTCAAGGCATTATCAAAAAATATCTTGTTTCATTCTAAAAACAAAAAAAAGGTAAAATAAATATACAATACAATTATGGTACAAACGATACATATACAGATATAAAACTTAATATTAGAAATCGCCACTCGTAAGCTGACAGAATGTTATATTGTAATTTAGATTGAAGACCTATTCCCAAGAAAATTAACCAAAATTAAGAAATATAAAAGGTTCAAGAAAATAAATACCGTAATATATATATATATATATATATATATATATATATATATATATATATATATATATATATATATATATATATATATATATATATATATATATATATATATTGTGTTGTCGTGCTTCTTATCATATTAAGTACTTAGTCCCTCTTGTTTTGAGAAGTAGGTTCCAAGTCATACTGTGTATTCAAAAAACAAATTATGACATGTTTTTGGATTATAACTTCTTAGATTATTTTTATAAGGCTTTTTCATGTTTTTCTTTTTTAATATGTCAAATTTTTAATTGCACCAAATTAAATTGCTTAAAAACAGAAATGTATAACGCAATAAACTTCAAACTAACGCACATGATCGAAAACATAATAATAATATTTAATACACATGTTGCGGTTACTTTTATTTTGTCCCACATACATAGCAAAGATTTCTAGACTAGTTCTATACGTGTTTTGTGAAATGCTAAATTCCAGTCTAAGTAAACATAATTTACTGCAATAAGTAACAGTTGTGACACACAATCGGCTTCTTGGCTTTCATGCATTTTAGTTTTTGCAAACGTAAAATTTGGATAAGTTTTTGAGATTTAATTCGTTTAATTAAATATTTAAGAAAATAGTAAACTAAATTGAGTTTTACCCAGTTTTTACTCGACTCATACAAAACATACTTTTAAATACAATTTTGTGGATAAAATTACGAAAAACACAAAATCAAAATAGGGCCAACGTTTCGTTTCCATTACTTAATTTTTTTATAAAAAAATAAAAATAAAAAAATATTAAATTTAATTAAAAAAAATATTATTAAGATTTACATAAAAATTTATTAACCCCCTTTCAAGGGAAGATGACTCTTATGTTAATCAGACGCGCTCATGGGAAAACATGGGGCCTTAAACCAAACATGGTTTATTGGTTATACACCATGGTGGTAAGGCCTATGATAACATACGCATCACTGGTATGGTGGACAAAAATGCGACAAAGAACTGCTGTTACAGAACTGGCCAAGGTACAAAGACTTGCTTGTTTAGCTATAACAGGAGCAATTAAAACAACCCCATAAGCAGCCATGGAGTGTGTCTTAGACCTTCCACCACTTAACCTCATAGTGATGGGAGAGGCAAGAATGATCTACTTCCGACTGCCACAGAAACCAACTGGTGTATATGCTAGTTTGGGACACAACAACATAAAAATTCAGGTTGGCGGCAACATCCTGGACGAGAGAACAGACTAGATGATTCCCCAATACTCATTTAACAAAAACTAACGGTTAGAGACATTCTCTGGTATACGGATGGTTCCAAAACCGAGCAGGGAACTAGAGCGGGCGTGTACAGTGAAATGAGGAATTCACAATTATCCATTCCACTAGGAACACACAGTTCTGTATTTCAAACGGAAATATATGCTTTACTGCACTGTGCAAAAGAAAATAACAGGAGGGCTTGTAAAAACAAGCGGATCTGCATAATAACCGACAGCCAAGCGTCACTAGAGGCACTAGTAAACCCCAAGGTAACATCCAAGCTGACATGGGAATGCCAAAAAGAACTGGAAGTCCTAGGAGAACGCAACAGAGTAACTCTCTTGTGGGTACCAGGACACTGGGGGATAGAAGGCAACGAAAAAGCGGATGAGCTTGCAAGACAAGGATCATCCACACCATACTTTGGACCAGAACCTGCCCTTGGACTGACCAAAACCACAGCACGAGGGCAAATCAGGGAATGGATCCGAAACAAACACGAGAAATACTGGGGAAACCTCAGTAGAATTAGACATGGAAAAAGCTTTATAAGGGGCCCATCAAAAGAACGAAGGAAGAACTACTCAGACAAAGTAGGAAAAGACTTCGCATAACAGTAGGATTGCTAACAGGGCACGATAACCTAAGAGGACACCTACACAAGATAGGCTTATACAAAGGGGACCCAAGTTGCAGAATGTGCGACGAGGGGGGATAAACAGCCTACCATATCCTGTGCGAATGTAAAGCATTAAATCACAAAAGACAGGCATTATTTGGGCAACCGGAAATGATATCAGGAATATATTAACCAACCAGTCTCGGGGTTATACAGACTTGTAGAAGGAACAAGACTATGGGGAGGATTGGTATAAAAGAAAATGGGAGATTAGGCACAAAAAGCCCAAGAGGCTGCGCTGCCTTCGGTAGTGAATCAAGACGGCTCCCAGAGAAGAAGAAGAAGAAGAAGACCTCTTTTACTTTGATTAAAACTGGATATATTTGACCCAAAAAAACCTTAAGAACGACCCCTTTACTCAACCTTCATAGGTCTGCATAACCAAGAACTAATTCCATTTTGGTTGTAATGGTAAAATATGTTCTTTGAAAACTGGGAACACAGTTTGGATCAAAAGATTTTTTTTGGAATTAATGGGTGTAATGCATCCAAACCTTGTTGGCTAAATTAAATTACTTTAGGTATATAACTGTATTAATAAATTTCGTTTTCGTTAGGTAAATTGTACTTATCAAAGTTTAATTATTATTTAACTTATAGAATTACAAAAAGGATCAAACTTAGCGTATTAGCTAAATTTCTTTAAAACTCGTAAAAACGTTGACTATAATCATAAAATTTGTTACATTACTGCAATTAGCCAATTTATGAAGTTATAAACTTGTACATTAATTTTATACATTTTGAATATTAATTTTGTTTATTACCTAATAACTTATTAAATAAATATTTTAATATATTTTAACAAATAACTATTTTACTGTTTTATTAATCGAATACCAAACTTTTTAATACACAAAATTAAAATTATTAATACACATATACATATCGAATATTTTTAGTGTTTTAAAAAAAGCTTATTTATCTTAACTATTAATGAATCATTTTTTAAAACTTGCTATATGTTAAAAAATTACTACCAAAAAATAACATCTTAGTTAATAATTTTATGTTAATTACATTATTAGGTCTCAAATAGAGAAGACAAAAAAAATATCTAAACATTTTTAGGACAAGATTATGAAGATAAACAAGAACTTAGATACAAAAAATATTTTGTGTAGTTGTATTTGTCTCTTTATAAAAATATTAATACTATTGTTATATAGGCAAAAAAGTTAGAACATAAAAAAAGTTTAAAAAATAAGCTAAAGTAATATCTAATAAAAATACACAATTTTAAAAATAGTTTTAATCAAAATATTAAAAATATTTGATAAACAAGGTAAAATGTAAAAATATAAAATATTAATTGAATTATTAAGTAATCAGCAATAATTACGGTATAGCAGTTTCAGAATTGCGATAACTCCCTACAAATTTACGGCATTGCAATCTGTTATGGGCCGCCTAATTGCCATATGTTCGCATAAAATTTTTTCTTATTTTTTGGGTTTCTTGTCACTTTCCAATATGTATAGGCATTTATTTTATAATTTAATACAATCAAAATGGGCATACCGCATTTATCCATGTAAGCTTTAGGTCTAAATGTTATGCAACATTAATTTTATGGTATTTTATAAAATACTTTTCCCTATTAAAAACCTGTATTAGGATATATTTATATTTTATAATAATTTGAATATTTTAATCTACTCTTAAAGAATAATGGATTATATAAGTTTTAGAAAAATAATTATTCTTGCTGTTCTTATATCGCTTGGTTCCAATTGATTTATTTATTTTGTATATTAAAATTATCGTCTGTTATATGCTTGGTTTAAAAAGTAAGAACCGTTACGAAAATCGAAATATATTAAAAAATAAAATGATATAATATATTACGATACTTTTTTAACGAATGACATCGTTTAGAATTGTTAGATTTAAATTACCCCATGTATCGACTAGTCAACTACTTTAATAAGAACAAGATAAAAGTAGTTAAAAAATATTGTAAGGTGTTTTTTAATTTGGATATTAACCACGTTAACATCGAATAAGATAAGAACATCCGCCAAGGCGCATGTGCAATGTTGGGTTATTCCTAAATCAGCTCATGCGTACATGCCGATAAGTTTTGCAAACAATAAAACAGTAAGTATAATTTAGTAAACATTAAGTTGAAAAGTGGGCTGCCTTTTTTTAATTTTAAGATTTTTAAAAATTATTCAAAATTAAATTAAATGTATCCACAGCTATCGATGTCAAACTTCAAACAGAATTCTACATCATTCTTTTTTTCTGAAGACTTTTTAACGTAGAAATTTAAAAACACGCATTCGACTTGAATAAAAAAAATATTTTTCCAAAAAGTAATAAAAATTGTATTCAGTTGCAAGATTAAGATAAAATATTTAACGGAGTAATTATATATTAAAAATTTAAAAAAGCTTATTAAGGTATATTTTTAAATATCTAACAACCCTTTTAAATTAAAATGGCAATATTTGGCCATAATTTTGAAGTTACTATCATAATTAAAAAGAAGCATCTTAAATACATATCCATAGGTAGGATCTTGGGAAGCCTTTACAAATTTTTTACCATCATGTGTTGTACTAAACTTTGATAATGAATATACTATTAGTGTTTTAATACCTGTTAAAAATTGTTCATTCTACGTTAAAAAAATCTCTATTACTAAATTATAACTATCTCTAATACAATAAATAATTTAGTCCTGCTAATAATTTCTAGGTAAATTCATTATAAATCTCGCGACAACTAAAGTTCTGTAACTGTTAATATAAATCAAAAACATCCAGAATTTTGACCTTTCATAAAAATTAGGTAAAAATTATAAAACAGCCATCATTTGTTAACTTTCCTCTTAAAAAACATAAAGATACTGTATTGGTCAGAGAAAGTAATTACATTACAACAATAATTAACAGTTATCTAATATAACACAAGGTAAAAAGCTCATGAATACTGATACACCAATACAATACCTTTACCTTTTTAATGCCACAAAGCACTGACAAATTTATTTTATCACTATTATTACAGTCTTACAGTATATTTTTCTATCGCGGTATCATCACTATTGGTTCTGGTCACATTCAACCCAAAAATAATGAATGGAAAATGAAAACAGTAAACCGGCAATCGAGAAAAAACCAATTATAAGAAACGAAAATTTTTCTGATCTTCACAGCTCACTTTTCTTCAGAATTTTCTAGTAATCCTTGAAACAAATGAGTCCATGGCACACTATTAAAAACTGCACGCACCGTTTGTTTTTTCTCGATGGCCGATCACTTTGGGGGATGATTCTTGATGAAAGGGGTTGAAAGTCACGTGGTACATACCAGAGTAGGTGAGTGCACTAAGCACTAAGACACACACGAAGTTCTTCATTGTACAGGTCGTTCTAGCGTACGATAACTGGGCGCAAGCGAGTGCAAGAGAGCTTTATAGCAAGCGAATGTCTTGTCCCCCGCCCGGTGCGATTCTTGCCGATGATAACTCTCCTGCTACGAACGTCAAAGAAATCATGGCCGGCTTTTTAATTTTGACGACATTTTCGAATTTATTTAATGTTTTTTTCATGGCTATGAAAGAAAACTACCGTCAAAACTTAGGATGGCTGAAGTTAAATCGCAGAAATCATTTTTGTCAACATAAAATTAACGGATCTAGTGTATCATAGTATATCCAGTAAGAGACAAAAAGAGTAAACCGAACTATACCGGGTGACTTAACCAAGCGCAACATGTAAAAATTTGGATAGTTAATATTTTAGGCTTATTTTGTATTTCATACTAACATTTCCAAAACAACAAAATTATAAAGCATAAAATATATGTCTAAAAACAATAATTTTGTAACCAGAACCCCTATTAAAGTTAATATATCGCATAATACGATTTCCGATTTTTTTCTATAATTGGGCCATTTGTATTTGAGAATATCGTAAGCGAAAACAACTGAGGAAAGAGGTTTTCTATTGGTCAATTACATTTATTACATTTGTAACCATAGTTACTGGCTTTTTGAACCAATGCCGCAAATTTTGGTTCAGTTGTTTTTGTTTTTGGCAATTTTTAATGAAAATGACCCGATTATTCAAAACTCTTAAGTTTAAGAAATTTAAATATGTGTAGCATAATCCGATTTTCATTTTTATTTTCTATAAATGAGCCATTTTTATTTAAGAATGACGTAAGCGGAAACAAATGAGAAAAAAGGTTTCCCATTGGTCATTCACATTGGTACCCATGGTTACTTTTTGGACCAATGCGGTAAATTTTGGCTCAGTTGTATTTGCTCGTCATTCTTTAATGAAAATGACTTGATTATAGGACTGTCAAAGAAAACTCTTTAGTTTCCTCTTTTACCCTTAACATATAATTACTGGGGCAGAGATTTGGCATTAATTATATTTCTCTGTACATTCACTATTTTTTCTTTTTCTAATGACTATAGTTTTGCTATTTTCTTAAGTATATAATATGTATTGTCAGGCCAAGCTCTAAGCTGGATTTAAAGAAAAAGCCCATTGTAGTGCATTTTCTCTTTTACAGGCCCTTTAATAAATATCGGTTTGCGATAAGTCATAAATTCTGATTAAGTTAAGTGTTTTAAAAATACAATCATGTTTGCTCCTGCAAATCCAAATATTCTTGTCCACTTCCTATGGACGGCCAAGTCCTGTGGAATAAAAAAACAACCTTTAATAAGTTATATAGCTATATCATTATAAGCGTCAGCAGATACTGAAAGACTTATATCTTTCTTTATATTATTCTGTACTTTTTGTATGTTTCCCCAATCGGACTCTACTTGAACTCCTTTTTCTCACAACATTTAACATACTTGCATTTATCCAAAGAAGAGCCTTATCCAGTTCAATCTTTTGACACCAACAGCTGTAGTGGTCGTGCATTTCTTTTACGAATAGTTTAAAATTTTAAAGAAAAAAGCCAGCAGCTTCCAATAAAAGAACACGAAGCATTAATACAATACATCCTGCCATCCTTATTAGCTTCAAAGTTCCCATTTTGTTTGCTGCTTCCTCTACTTAATCTAGTATCTAGAGAGCAAAAGCCTGTTGCTTCTATGGACTTTTGTTTGACTTTTAACCTTTAAATACTAACTAAATAAAAAGGTTTGCCTTTTATGCGACTGTTGATGTCTTTACAATGCCATGTCAGCTCTATTGTATTATTATGTGTATTATAAAAATGGTTATTTTAAATAATCCATTAATAAAGAAACAGTGCATTGGGATGGCCTATTAACAAAAAAAAGGGTTTTATTATAAAAAATTTACTTCAAGCGTAATCCTCTCAACTTCTGATGAAAAATATGTATTCTATATTTTGCGATTTTTTAATATCTTGTATATTAATGCATGTAAAAAAATACAAAATATATGATCTTGTTTTGAATTTAACTTAAATAATATTCTTTTAGGCGTTCCAATTTAAATAGTAAGTAATACTGAGCTTTTGTTATGGTAACCCACATGCTGATGAACAAAATAAAACGATCATGGTCGCCTCGTTTGGAAGTGAAATTTGATAACTGAATTAAAAAAAAGTGTAAAACCAATAAAAAATAATTCAAAAGTCCTTGTTGGGTACTAGTCAAAAAATCCTATCTTTGTAATCTTCAAAATGGAACCGCCTTGGTTCTGGTCCCGGGGTATAAAAACTGAATGTGCTCAGAACTATTGACCCTTAAGAATTAGCAGATTGTCCAAAACAAAATAAAGAAAAAATCTACTTTTTGGTGTGTAGGTCTACGACCGTTTTTAAGATGAAATTAGTTAATAAAAATTTACCTGAAAATTAAATATTATTCAAAATTAAAACTGATTTAATTTTGATACAAAAAGTTAAGGAAAGCTTTTTTTTTGTTATGTCATTTATGGCATAAAGCCATAAATGACATATTAATATGGTACATTTCTTATTTTGGGTTTAGGGTGGTGAATTAAATAAATTTAAATGTTTTTCAGTATTAAGCAAGAGTAACCAAATATTATCTAAATTAATTGACATTAAAACCAGGTGGTAATTTTTTACTTATCGGGCCGACGCGACGGCTGAATTTATTGAAATTTAGTATACAGGGGTTTTTTGGGGCGCTGATCACGAATCTAAAGTCAAATTTGGTCGGACCCTACTAGTTTTTAAGTTACAACACCCTACTCGGCCCTAACCTTAAAAACGCATAAACTTTTCTAAACTTCCTCCTTCTTGAACCTGGTCACAGCCAAACCGAATGATTTTATGGTGAAACATTTTTTTATTTATTAGGATACATCTATTTTTAGGTTTCTTTAGTCGTTATTTTTAACAAAAAACACCACCAAAAAAAAATGTTTACTTTTAAAAAGTCAACAAAACTATCTAGGGATTTTTAAGCCATGGTACAACTTGGGAAACAATTAAAAGCTCCTACTTTTTAAATTTTAATTGTATAAAAATGGAGTTTACATTAACTGCATTTATTTTGTTTGTGTTTAAAAAAGATAATGTCAATTACCTATTTAATATATACCTCATCAACAAATCCAAATTTAGGAAAATGCGCCCCTGCCTTACTTGTATTAATTTCTAACTTCTAAATAAAAACACCTTGCAATATAACTGCAGGAGTCCTTATGCATCCTTATCATAATGCACCTTTTACAAAAGATTAAAATTATGATCCTTTTATTTCGATTAAAGAATTTTTATAAAATTTTCAAATTTCTCTATTAAAGATATTTTTTTATTTTTTTTACACTTAATGCCGATAAAGCAATTTAAATTTTAAATATGGCGCCTTTCAGTTTCACCAACTTATCTGTCTAAAAATCCCTAGACAATTTTCTGGATTGTTTTTGAATTTAAAAATAAACTTTTTGAATGTGTTTTTTAGTAAAACTAATGAGTAAATAATCAGTAAAATAAGTTTATCCTGTAATAAAAAAGGTGTTCTACTAAAAAGTCATTCAGTTTGGCTGTGGTCAGGTTTAAGAAGGAGGAATTTTATAAAATTTTATACAATTTTGAGGTTAGGTCCCAGTAAGGTGTTATAATTTAAAAACCAGAAGCTTCCGACGAAATTTGACTTTAGATTCGTGATCAGCGCACCAAAAAACCCCTGTATACAAAATTGTAATAAAGTCAGCTTTCATTCATTTTTTATTTTAATTCTTTTTAAACAAGTTTTGCTAAAATACCATAAGCATTATAGTTTATTTTGCGGTTGTAATCAAATGCACGTTAAAAGATTTTTGATTTTTGAAAGTATGTGTTTTGATCTGGTAGTATCACCTATATGACATTTATTACATTTACAATGGAGCTTATAAATAATCCTTGTATTTTCGTTTATATTGTATTCGTAACATTTATCCGCCACAACAATATAGAATATATCTACAATAGAAAATAACTTTTAAATAAGTTTATAAAATATTTTGTGTCAGTTTAAAGTTAAAATTATAAAAAGTGTGCAAAAACAAGATTTTGAATACAGCGAAAGTGAGGCTAATTTAATTTTTAATGACGATAGATATCTCAAAGCAGAACGTAAAAAGCAAAAAGTAATTATTTTAATTCGTGTTCCACATCCAACTCGTTGCAAAATGCAAAATCGCGTTTCATATTCTTTGATAAAAGCTAAGACCCCTTTAAATTTATTTTTCTCTGGTTTCGCTTTAGCCCAGTAACTGAAGACCTGAAAGTACCCAAAGCTGTAAATAAATCTGTACAGTTTTCATTTGTGGTGCAATTCTTAGGTCTTCGCGGATGCTTTCGAGCGAGAAAAAGTTTATCACGATTCGTGGAACCCGCTGAAAATGCCCCCCCAAAAATGAGTTTTCACGAATATCTGCCAAAATATGCCAACAAGAGAATTTTTGTTTAGACAAAAAATGAAGATCACCTCGATATCTACAAAAATGGTCTCTACCATTTCGCAACATTTATTTTTAAACACTTGCTAAGATCTCATTATAAATAAGAAATTTTAATACCAAATAATAATAAGTTAATGAAATACTCTCAAAATATTGTGAAAAAATACTTTGACTGCTTTTTTGTATATTCTAGAGAAATCAGAATGTACCCAAACTCATATGGAATGATAGGTACGGGTTTTCCCATTCCGATAAAATTTAAATAAATAAAAAATGTACATTATTGCCCGAGTAATGGAACAATTCGTCCGCCCGCTTATAAGTAAATCCACGAAGATAGCGGTATTCTAGCGGTTATCTCGATAACTATCCATTAAAAAAAATACAGGGACCATTTTTGTAGATTACAAGGCAATTTTTTTTTTATTAAAACAAAAATTCTCCAATTCGCATATTTTGGCAGATATTAGCAGAAAACCCATTTTTCGGGCCTTGAAGGGCCATTTTCAGCCCTTTCCCACCTATTAATGTTGATAAACTTTTTATCGCTCGAAAGCATCCCCAAAGACCTAAGAATTGCCCCACAAGGGAAAACTGTACAGATTTATTTACAGTTTTGTCCCTTCATTTACTGGACTACTTCCCAAAATTTAAAATTCGAGTATAAAATGTCGCCTGTCAAAAGAACTTCTGCCGAAATTACCTTTTAACGCGACATAATTAACCGAAATGTTTAAAAAATTTGTAAACCACATTATATTAGGCGAAATCAAAGCTATTGCAAAAATGTAACCAATTTTAATGTTTATAGCTGTTAAAATGCCATTATTTCCATATAGGTTATTTATTAATATATTTACTTTTACTTTTGAAGAAGCTAATGGGTGAGACAGTAAAGGTCATTCGGTAGATTAGTGTATTCTTAGTCAAAGTTGACTTTTATGCTAATGCCAGTAGACACTACTATACTACATTTGATATTTAATTTTTGCTTCTCTTACTGAACAATGAATATTTAATTTTTTTAACCATAGTTTCATATATGTTCATCAACGTATTTAATTATGAAAAGTTCAATGTTATTTTGATTTTGATTAAATTAGCTGAATGAATCTGTAAAATATACAGGGTGTTTCGTAAGTAATCTAAAATATTTAAAGGGTTGACTTCCTATGTGGTTTTATTAAAAAAGTTCTATTAACAGAAATCAAAATTGTCTCCTGTCAAAAATCCAGGGTGTTGAGTTTAAATTTTATTTTTTTATTTTTTTGTAATTATCGGATAATCCAAATGTTTTATTTTATCTAACTTTAAACGTTTACAGTCTTTATTAGCAAGTATGTTTAAATGTAAATAAAAATGTAATCGTTGCATTAAGGCGTACGCGTTGGCAGTAGTCTATATTGTTTTTAAAAATATAGCACGCCCTTAATATTTTTTAATTTGTAAATCTTATTTGTAATCTCTATTTAATACCTGCCATAAGATAGGACGGTTTACACGTACACTCAAACCGACGTTCCTGGCGCGCCGCTCCAAAGTGTCACTCCGGTGGGCGCGCCAAGAACGTGAGGTCGGAGTTTGGTAGACAAAAAGAGCAACACTCCTGTACCGCGGAAGTGTGAAACTGGAGCTTACGCGCCAAAACCCTCCGTGTAAATACAATATACCAATCTGTAGGTAACCAGTCAGTCAAATTAAATACTTTAAAGTAAGTTATTCAATCGTAAATTGGGCTTATTAAAAATATCTATACGTTTTACATCAAACATCATGATGGAGTGCCTAAACGACCTAAAAGAATTTGCTATCAGGAACAACAGGATAGAACTCCTCTAGGTTACTAGACACACGGGAATAGTAAGCAATCAAAAAGCAGACGAACTAGCAAGAGCCGGCTCATCTAGAAATTTCAGTGACCCAGCGCTAGTCCTCGGACTATCAAAACAGTCGATGAAAACAACAGTAAACAGATGGTTCCTAAAACAACATCTTGATCGTTGGCATGCATCACCTGTTAAAGACATGGGAACCCAGGCTAGGCGACTCTTCCAAGAAACAGCTGAGGTCATCCTTTTAAAGCCTACTCAGTTAAGACAAGTAGTAGGACTTTTGATAGACCACTGTCGCCTAAGATACTTGCAGAAAAGGGACATACAGTCGCACAACATGTAGGCCTTGCGAAGAGGAGGAGGAAAGAGCCTCACACATACTATACCATTTCAATGCACTGACGTACAGAAGACATATATTGTTTAAAAATATACAGAGCGGAATCCCAGAACCAACCAGAACACCTTGGTAAAAATCTATTAGATCTGATTAAAAGTAGCGGACTTTTATAACTAGAATCCCCGCAAACAACCTCGCCTAAACCACAATTAACCAACCAGGATGTTTCCTAAGTAATCCAAAATATTTAAGGGAATAATTACTTGAGTGTTTATATAAAAAAAATAATAATAAATGTCAAAAAAGGTCTTCTATCCAAACTACAGGGTATTGATTTTTATTTTTTATTTTTTTAGGTTTCTTGTAATTATTGGGTAATTAAAATGCCTTTATTTTTTTAAACTCTTAAAATTTTAAAGTGTTTATTAGAAAGCGTATTTTAGTGTAAATCAAAATTAAATCGTGTAACCAGGGACGTGCGCTTAGGTGCTAGTCTAATATTATTCTAAAAAATGTAAGCATTTCACTGAATTTTTTAACTTTGTGAATCTTTTTTGTAATCCTTATTCAATACGTGACATAATATATAAATAAATTTATTTTAAAATGTATACATACATTGTTTCAAAAAAAAATGAGTAAATTAAAACAACCCTAATAAACATTTATTATTAGCATGTTTAAACTAAAGTAAACGGCGAAAATTGCCGCCACTGATCATCTGTCTTTTAGTAATAATAAAGCCTACTATGATTTTTTTTGTAATATGCTTTATCGCATTCTTTTTTATTTCATCTTTATTAAAATACCTTTCTTCTGCAATTCTAGCTTGCAACTTAAAAAATGCTAAAAGACATCAGGGCCGTTTACACACAGAGTTTTTCCGACAGTTTTGAAGCGGACGCTCCATTCGTGCGCTCCAATCCTGTGTTGGTGTGTGAATGCTGGCCGGCGAGATGCCAGGAGTGTGAAGTTGAAGCGACGTGGCAGGAGTGCACGCTTGGACCTGCACCGTCATGTACACACACACTTCAATCTAACGTTCCAGACCTTTCAGTGCACTTCGGACTCATACACAAATTTGCGAAATTATGAAGTATTGGATTCAAATATTTTTACTACAAATGTTAATTATATCTTTTTCTTCAAAATTACGAAGTTTATAAAGAAGAAGTTTTTTAGTTTTGTAAAACTTACTTATAAATAATTATTGCAGTATAGATATCCCAACATTTTTCTGGAAACATACAACACAAGGCAGATGCTAAGATATAAGATAAAAAAAATATTGCTGAAGTGATCGTATAGTTGCTAAATAACGGAGAGTAACGGTCAAACGTTCTTCTGCAGTTAAGCTAGTTCTCATATTTGTATCTTTTTTTGTGATATAAGGGTGAACTAAATTTATAATAATCTGAAACGTTTTGTGGTCAATTATTAAGTAGTTTCTATAATCTGGGTTATTTTCTCTAAGTTTTCTCAGTTGAGACAAATGGCCAAAGCGTTCTCGTTCCCACACGCTTAACCCACATTTTTCGCGGGGTTCTTTTTCCATTTTTATATATTACATACAGCGCTACACAAGCAATAGCCCTTTTTTTCTTGTTAACTTACTTTAAAGTAATTAATTTGACTGACTGGTTACCTACAGATTGGTATATTATATTTACACAGAGGGTCGCAAGCTCCAGTTTCACACTCCCCGCGCGGTCCAGAAGTGTTGCATTTTTCACCCCCTCCCACCTTCCGGCCCGCCACACCGGAGTGACACACGGTGTGGCGCACTAATAAAATTAATGTTTATTAGGTTCTTTTAATTAACTCATTCTTTTTAAACAATGTGAAGTGATACAAAAATAAATTTATTTATATATTATGTCACGTATTAAATTAAAAGTGATTTTACAAAAAAAAGATCGCTAAAGTTAAAAAAAATCAGTTAATGCTTACATTTTTCAGAATAATATTAGACAGCACCGTAAGCGCACGTCTCAGAAGCTGGTTAACGATTTAATTTTGATTTACACTAAAATACTTAATAAACATTCTAAATGTTGAGAGTTTTAAAAAATAAAGGCAATTTGATTACCCAATAATTACAAGAAACCTAAAAATTTCAAAATCAAACCCTGGATTTTGGATAGAAGACTTTTTGACATTTGTTATTATTATTTTTTTATATAAACTACCTAAGAAATTATTCCCTAAATATTTTAAATTACTTAGGAAACACCTCAGGTTGGTATAATTGTAGGCGAGAAGTGGTTCGATTTGTTTAAAGTCCGCTAGCTTTAATCAGATCTATTAATTTTACCAAGGTGTTCTGGTTAGTTCTGAGATTCCGCTCTGTATATTTTTGAACAATATATGCCTTCTGTACGTCAGTGCATTGCAATGGTATATTATGTGTAAGGCTCTTTCCTCCTCCTCTTCGCAAGGCCTGCATGTTGTGCGACTGTATGCCCTTTTTCTGCAAGTATCTTAGGCGACAGTGGTCTATGAAAAGTCCTACTACTTGTCTTAACTGAGTAGGCTTTAAAAGGATAACCTCAGCTGTTTCTTGGAAGAGTCGCCTAGCCTAGATTCGCATGTCTTTAACAGGTGATGCATGCCAACGATCAAGCTGTGTTTTGAACATTGTTTACTGTTGTTTTCATAGACTATTTGGATAGTCCGAGGACTAGCGCTGGGTCACTGAAATTTCTAGATGAGCCGGCTCTTGCTAGTTCGTCTGCTTTCTGATTGCTTACTATTCCCGTGTGTCTAGGAACCTAGAGGAGTTCTATCCTGTTGTTCCTGGTAGCAAATTCTTTTAGGTCGTTTAGGCACTTCATCATGATGTTTGATGTAAAACGTATAGATATTTTTAATATTCCCAATTTACGATTGAATAACTCAAAAATAAACCAAAATAATTTTTAAAACCAATTTGAAAAGTTTTTATTGCAACTGTCGACCTGCGTATCGCCAAATTTATTTATTGAAGTTTAATTAAGAAAAACAAAGTGATTTAAAACATTCAAAACTAAAATTGTGCATGTTTAACGATTAGGGTATACACAAATTATCTGGCGATAATTTGTGTATTTTGATTTTGTTATTTGGTTTTAGTTGTTCAATAGCTCTAAGTTAATTCAAATAAACATGCGTCTTCAGATGTTCCCAAATGAATAGCCAATAGATCCCGCGAGCTAGGGGGCAATGAAACAAATCCCATTGTTACTTTGGCCCCAGATAAAGCCATTTATCTGGGCTTTGGCGTTAACATGTATGTATTCTCTGTTTTTAATTTTAAGTGTTAAAATTATTTTTGGATTAACCAAACGTTCCAGGAATTCGACAGCTATAATAAATTATATGCCTGAGAAAAGAAAACTGGGCCTTTTTTAATTAAAGATCCCAAAACTAAAGAAACACTGGTTTTAAAATTGAGTTTAAATGTAGTAGATATTACATGAGCAACATTTTTTCAAACTTTATGGTTGACAAATATTATTGAAGAGGGCTAAATAGCCCAAATCTACGTATGTACAAAGTCCAATTCTCCTCAGATATATTAAAATTTAAACAGCCTTTCAGAAACGTATCGAAAAAAATGAGACATTTTTATTAACAAATCAATGAATACGGTTTTTTTGGTTTAAACCATTTTCTTAAGTATGCTATTAGATTTACGAAAAAAACTAAACGATATGGCTATTCCACATTTTTTTTATCTGAGCAAAGCTAAATATATGGCCCTGTTCATTCCTCGTTAGATGACCATGTATAATAGATGTGATCCTTTAAAGAGGTATATTAATTTAATTTTATTATCCTGCTCACTTAAGACCTTCAAGAAACATACATTTTATACACACCATCCCTCCATGTAAAATTAAAATTTCATATTTTGCTTTAAATTTCAGAACATTTTTAGGTCAAGAAAAGTAAGTTTACTGCATAAAAAAGGTGTAACTAATTTGTAACAACTACACAAAAAATTAGAATATAGGATTGTCAAGGACCATGGGCATTTTTTATCAATAAATTTTATTCATAAAGGTTTTATGTTGTTTCTAAATAAAATGGTAATGTTTTTTATGGTTTTAAAATAAGTATAAATAATTTACCTTTTTATTTTCCTATATCCCTTATTATCCGATCTCCTGTGATAAAAAAAAATCTAACGAATTGTAAAAATTAGGCATAATGTTTTATAAACATGACCTGAAAAATACTATTTAAGGCGGCTAGAGCCCCTCAATTGGTAATCCTGTAGATGGTTTTTACTGAAAGTCTTAACAACTAATGAAAATCGATTTGAACAACCTTAAATAGTTTATTTAGGGGCGTTACCCATTGGTGAGCAGAGACAAATGTTATTAATTTTTTTTTGTAAAGCTATCTCATTTTTTTAGTGTTTTATACAAGTTAAGTTAAATTAGTTTAATAAAATATGTTCTACAATTAACAATAAAATTTATTTACTAACGTTTATCATTTTTAGGGATATTTTTTTCTTTTTTTAATGCTCTTACAATCTAGAGAAAAATAAATAAATTTTCTCGTCAAGGTCCGATTTGAATGCGGTTTCTTGCATCTTGTTCAGAACGACCGTAAAAAAATTCCGAATATTTTATTTTTCGGAAGAGACGAAAATGCATCGCGGGTGCATTAAGTACATATAGAAATGCATCGCATACAGCAAACCCGCCAAGATGGACGAAACACCGCGAAAATTGGTACTAGGGGGTTTGGGAGCGCTGAATTCGAATATGCACATACAAATTCACCTAACCTCCAGGGAAGGGAACTCGGCCGCCTGTGTTCGTAGAGGGTGTGCGAGGGGATGAGGGAGAGATATTTAAAGTTTAGGAATGGTTGAAAATGGCCCCGAGAGTTTTAGCGGATGCTGAATTGAAATAAAAATACCCTTTGTGCTCGTGGAGGGGGGCAGGGAGGGGGTGCGATTGGGTGAGGAGTTAAATTTAAAGTTCTGGGAATGGCTAAAACAATTAATTTCGGGACTTTTAGCGGGTTCTAATTTTAAACCTTTCCCACCCTCTCGTCCCTTCTCCGCTCATTGCTCCACGAGCATAAGGGGTAATTTTTAGGCTCTAATTCGGAATCAGCGCCTACAAAAACCCCCAGAGGCATTTTTGCAGCTATTGTGAAAACCCTTTAAATTCCACGTGCCTCCCGCGCCTCCACAGACGGCCGAAAGTCCTCCCCCCCACCGGGGTTAGGTGAATTTGGTATGTGCATATTCGAATTCAGCGCCCCCAAAACCCCCGAGTACCAATTTTCGCGGCGTTTCGTGCATTTTGTCAGATTTGCCGTATGCGATGCACTTTTAGACGCACTTTATGAACATGCAATGCATTTTTGCCTCTTCTGAACAAGAGGCAAAAAACCGCATTCAAATCGAACCTTGACGAGAAAATTTATTTATTTTGGGGTAAATCGTTCTAGATTGCATGTTCTAAAACTGGTGTACTTAGGGATTTTAAGTAGAAATACAATTAAAATATTTTTTGAAAACCTTTTTTGTTTTTTTTTTTTGTGTGCGATGAGATATTAGAACCTTATTACACTGACGATAAGAAGATCATATGAAATAATTATTTTAAAGATTAGGCAAAACCTAAAGGATTTTCCAATAAGAGGTGTTATTTTAATATTCAAAGAAAAATGCCATTTTTTTAAGATAAATGATCGGATATTTATTACATTATAAAGAGGAAGCGGCAAAACCAAATTTCTAAAGTGGCTGCCCTATGCCTCGATAGTCCACGAATTCCATCTTGAAGTCTTGAATCGACGGGGTGTTGGCGTAGACCTTATCTTTCAAGTGGCCCCAAAGATCACAAGATCTTGGCCAATTGGATCACTCTTCGAGAGGGTAACAGGTCGAAAAGGTAAAAAATCAATGGTTGTTGCTTGTGCGCACGTAGTTCTTGTTGAAAGTAAATGTTGTCCAGAATTGAGTAATGATCTGGACAACGTTTACTTTCAACAAGACGGCGCTACGTGCCACACAAGCAAGGAACCATTGATTTTTTACGGGAAAAGTTTCCCGACCCTGTTTTCTCTCGAAGAGGTGATCACAATTGACCACCAAGATCTTGTGATTTAACACCTTGCAACTTCTTTCTTTTGGGCCACGTAAAAGAGAAGGTCTACGCCAACAGCCCAGCGTCGATTCAAGACCTCAAAGATGGAATTCGTGAGGCTATCGAGGACATAGGGCAGCCACTTTGCGATTTGGTTACGGAAAATTTCATGAAAAGGATATGGTCCTGTAGGCGTGCTCATGGTGGTCATTTGGCTAATGTTATTTTCCATTATTAACGGTATACCTTCCTCTTTATAATATAATAAATATCCGATCATTTATCTTAAAAATGGCATTTTTCTTTGAATATCAAAATAACACCTCTTATTGGAAAACCCTTTATATTCAGAGTATCCGTTTTTCCAAGCATTAGCTGCGCAGGTGCAGTGTTAAAAAATATCATTTTCATTTACATATCCTACAAAACTTTAACTTCCTGTTAATACAAAAACCCTAAGCCAAGGCTTGACTCATCAAAAAAACACTGTGTGTTTTATTTTTAATAACAATCTAAAATGGTTGCCTATTAAATGCTAAATGCATGAAACAAAAATGTTAATGTGCAATATTTACAATTTTTTATTAGACAATTGTTGGCATATTTAATATTTCTTGTACACTGGGAGGACAAACCACGCCTACCATTGTACAAGCATTTTCAGGCGTTTTTTTAATCGCATGCATCGGTTCATGGTTATTTTTAATGGAGGTCTGTAAACTATATATTTAATTTATTAAACATGAATGCTATTAATATACTTTGTGCTAAATGTACACTGTAATTTACAAAAAAATGTTTTAATAAAAGGGTTACAAATCACACCTTACCATGAATAAAAACTCTAGAAACCGAGGAAACTGGATCTTCTAGAGATGTCATTGCCATTTTTAAATTTCAAAATAAAGTCAAGTACTTGATGTTGACTGTAAAAGCCTATTAAAATTTAAATCTCTTTTTATTGTATGTTTCTATCCAATATAATGTGCAAATAACAATAAATATATTCTCAAATAGACAGGTGGGTAAAAAAGCTGAAAGACCATAAAATATTGAATATAGTTATGCATAATATAATAAATAGTTTTTATTTTGGTAAGTACACTGTAAATCTTCAGGATCATAAATTTTTAAGTATACCATCACTTAGAATTGGAAATCAATATTTACAGGGAGGTTTCTTCTTCTTCTTCTCTTCGTCTTGATTCACTACCGGAGGCAGCGCAGCCTTTTGGACTTTTTGTGACTAATCTCTCATTTTTCTTTTATACCAATCCGCCCATTAGTCTTGTTCCTTCTACAAGTCTGTATAACCCCGAGACTGGTTGGTTGATATATTCCTGTGGGCTCATTTCCGGTTGCCCAAATAATCCCTGTCTTTTGTGATTCAATGCTTCACATTCGCACAGGATATGGTAGGCTGTTTCTTCTCCCTCGTCGCACATTCTGCAACTTGGGTCCCCATTGTATGAGCCTATCTTGTGTAGGTGTCCTCTTAGGTTATCATGCCCTGTTAGTAACCCTAATGTTATGCGAAGTCTTTTCTAACCTTGTCTGAGTAGTTCTTCCTTCGTTCTTTAGGATGGGCCCCTTATGAAGCTTTTTCCATGCCTAATTCTACTGAGGTTTTCCCCAGTATTCCCCGTGTTTGTTTCGGATCCATTCCCGGTTTGCCCTCGTGCTGTGGTTTTGGTCACTCCAAGGGCAGGCTCTGGTCCAAAGTATGGTGTGGATGATCCCTGTCTTGCAAGCTCATCCGCTTTTTCGTTGCCTTCTATTCCCGAGTGTCCTGGTACCCACAAAAGAGTTACTTTGTTGCGTTCTCCCAGGACTTCCAGTTCTTTTTGGTATTCCCATGTCAGCTTGGACGTTACCTTGGGGTTTACTAGTGCTTCCAGTGACGCTTGGCTGTCTGTTATTATGCAGATCCGCTTGTTTTTATAAGCCCTCCTGTTAATTTCTTTTGCACAGTGCAGTAAAGCATATATTTCCTTTTGAAATACAGAACTGTGTGTTCCTAGTGGAATGGAGAATTGTAAATTCCTCATTTCACTGTACACGCCCGCTCCAGTTCCCTGCTTGGTTTTGGAACCATCCGTATACCAGATAATATCTCCAACCGGGCCGGGGAGATCGGGTTGCTGCCACTCACTTTTATCTGGAACTTTTACCTCGAAGTTTTTGTTAAATGAGTATTGGGGAATCATCTGGTCTGTTCTCTCGTCCAGGATGTTGCCGCCAACCTGACTTTTTATGTTGTTGTGTCCCAAACTAGCGTAGACACCAGTTGGTTTCTGTGGCAGTCGGAAGTAGCTCATTCTTGCCTCTCCCATCACTATGAGGTTACGTGGTGGAAGGTCTAAGAGACACTCCATGGCTGCTGTTGGGGTTGTTTTAATTGCTTCTGTTATAGCTTAGCAAGCAAATCTTTGTACCTTGGCCAGGGAGGTTTAAAACTCATCTAATTACTTATCTGACTGTACTTGTGAATGTAAAATCTGAAGCCTCAAAAATCAACAATCGCTCCTCTGTACTGCCGATAACAAGTTGAGTGTTGCGTTTTTAATTTTTAGTTTTTCTTTCAAAGTTTTTTTCAAAACTACCAAAGTAACCAAAACAATACTGTTGAGAGGCTGCTAAAAAAAAATTTAGTGTTTCAAAATTGGATAAGTCGAACACAAATGCTCTCCAATAAAAAAGAAAGTACTCAAAAACGAATGGCATCTTGTGATATATCAATAAAATACGAATCTTAAGCTCTTTGTAAATGTCAATCAAAATATATAGGGTTCCATTAAAAATTATTGATTTGGATTTATTTTTGGCTAAGTTGTCTACTCTATGTCTTATGTGGGCGTCCCAAATATTAAAATTATATATTTTATATCACTGGAAAAAAATATTTACAATCCTTGCGTTGTTTTGTTGTTTCGTTAATATAAATTACTTTATAAAAAGTTCACTAAACTTAACAGCTTAAAATTTAAAATAAATTAGGAAACGCTTTGCACTAATGACACATAGCTGGATATTTAAAAACCCTTAATAATTTAAAACAAGATATTATGTAAAAACGCTTGTTAAAAGATCCTGCTTTGGACTCTTTAAATTTTAGTATTTTACTTACTCTTCAAGGGTATTTATTTCTAGGCTGTATTCTAGACCGCAAAATAAGACAAATATTTCATATGAACATGCCACGAAAAATGCTTCCTAAAGAGGCTTGAGCCCCCCGAATGCATATCTGCAACCGTTTGAGGTAGACGTATGATTTTTAATAGGTTTAAAGATTTTATGATGTTACGTATATTTCTTTCTACAATTTTCAAAAATTTTGTCAGTGAAGTTATATACAGGGTGGGTGCTGAATAAATTATGCCCTATATTTTTTGTTTGGATGGTTTTTCAATTACTTATATTAAATTATGAAACTTGTTTCATTTTTACACAAAAAAGGCATTCTTAGATCATCTCTGTATCTTAACACGTTTTCGAGTAAAATCGTTTTGAAAAAATCACATTCATAAGACGTAAATTAATAAAAATAATAACAAAAGTCAAATCTGTCAAAAGTGGGCCATGGATTAAACTTAATATTTCTTTCGTTTGACATTTTCTTCGTTTAATATTGTCTGCTGCTGTTATTGCTGTAATATCAGAATTAATTCATAAGAAAATGCAAAATTTTTTAAACCAAGACCTCGCTAATATCCATTTTGTGTTTGGCTATTGTAATGGAAGTTTCATTGCTGCGGTACAGGAATATCAAAGACGTTTTCCGCACCGGAGAACTCCTGGGCGCAAAGTATTTGAGAGAGTTCATAGAAATTTGGTAGAAAATTATTCGTTTGTGCGCCTTCGTGGGCAAGGACGGCCTGGTGGGGATAATGATTTGGAAAATGCACTTCAGCAAATAGAAGATAACCCTAAAGTCAGAATCAGACCATTGGCTAGAGACGTCAACATACCTAGATCAATTGTAATGCGTATTATAAGTACCATAGTTAGCCATAATTATATTGAATTTTTATTTATTTTAGCTGGGAAGAATAACTCAAATACAAGGTCTTCACTCATATCCTTACTCATGGTTCAAGAGTTGATGGTTGATGTCTAGAGATTTCCCACCCAGGATAGAGTTCTGTCGATAGATTTTGGGACATAAAAATTTTTCAGCAAGAATTGTATGGTCTAATGAGGCCACATTTTCTAGAGGTAAAGTGTTTAATATACATAACACCCACTTTTGGGCCGTCGAAAATCCGAGAGCAGTGCGAAGAACTAATTTTCAATATAGGTTCTCTGTAGATGTGTGGGCGGGAATAATTGGAAATGAATTAGTGGGTTCAACTGAAATGCCCCATAACTTAAACCAGGGGTCTCCAAACTACGGCCCGAGGGCCACATCCGGCCCGCGGACAGATTTTGTCCGGCCCGCGGAGAGCTAGCATACTTGAAAACTCCTTTTAGAGAACAAATAATTTTTATAGCAAATTAAATTTAGTTTACTGAAGTATTCTAATTTTATGTTGAATAATTATTAATATGACATCTACATTGATATGGTCATGGGCTAACTCCGCTAACTCATAACATTCTTGTAGGCTTATTGTTATTGTTTTTGTGATAAGTTGGATAAAGAAACACAGAATTGTAATGAGTAAAGACATGTATAATATGCAGAAAATTTAACTTTAGTATGTAATAACTAACAAATTATTGAAATGAATCCAACTAACATTTTATACATTTTAAATAATCACATAACTTATAACAAACATAATGACATATGAAATACTAATGAGATTTATGTAATTGAGATTTTCCACTGACAATAGTTGTAGTTGTGGACTAATTTTACTTGTACCAATTATTAAAAGAGATTTAAGATGCTCATCAGTTAATTTCGATCTGTAAACATTTTTTGTGTACTTCATTTTGGAGAAGGTTTTCTCACACAAATAAGTAGTACCAAAAACAGAAAACAGACCACGAGCAAATTTATGCAAATTATCAAATTGTGTCAGTGGAAGACTCTTATAAAATTCAACAAAGATTTGTTTTGATATTTGTTCTTAATTATATCACTGCATTGTAGATCAATCATTTCCATTTGAAGTTCCGGGGCAGGGTTTCAATGTCAGTATCAAAAGGATTCTGAAAAATCTTAATTTGATTCGCAATGGCATCAAAGTCCGAAAACGCGTATCAAAATTTATCTTCAAAGCACTCAAAAGTTTCGATTGCAAAATCGATAGGAAACTCAGTCTCAGTAGTGTGGCTAAATATTTCACATGTTTTAAAATGTGAAAAACATTTAGTTGTGATTGAAACAGTCTCAATTTCTTCCGGAATGATTTGATATTAGTGTATAAATCAGGAAGATGCTGGTTTTCTCCTTGCAATCCCAATTTCAGTTCGTTCACATGTTTTGTCAAATCAACATAGAATGCTAACTTCCACAGCCATGCGTTGTTTTGTAATTCAGTAAGAGGGCGATGCTTTTCATTCAAAAAATTCTGATCACTGTTCGAAGTTCAAAAAAGCGCTGAAGGACTTTCCCACACTAAGCCAGCGTACGGCAGTATGATAAGGTAAGTCAGTTTCTCCAATCTCTTCAATAAATTGTCGGAATTGTCGGTGATTCAGCCCAAAAGATCTGATAAATTAACAGTTGATATGACTGTTTTAGAACGTCAGACATATCCAAACATTTTCCATACAAAGACTGTTGATGAATGATACAATGTAAGACTAATGGTTTTGAACCACTGTCATTTTCTACAGCCTTTGACACAAGAGCGACCACCCTTTATCTTTCCCACTCATGTTTTTGCCTCCATCAGTTTTAATACATTTCAAGTTTTTCCATCGAAGGTTCTTTTGATTAATGGCCATTTCAACTCCTTTAAAATATCTGTACCAGTAGTTGTGCCATGAATACTATACATATCAAGAAGTTCTTCGTGTACTTCATAGCTTTTATCTACTCCTCGAATATAAATCAACACCTGAGCAGTATCTGACACATCCGTTGACTCATCCAAGGCCAAAGAAAACCACTCAAAATGTCCATTTTTGTCGAACAGTTGAGAGGATATATTTTCAGCGATGTTTTCTACCCTTCGAGCCACAGTGTTTGCTGACATACTGACAGTTTTTAATAAATTTACCTTTTCAGGGCACATTTCTTCGGCTACGCAAATATGCATTTTTTTCCACGTTTCGAATTTCAAGAGCCACACGAAAGCTGGCACGAGTTGCAGCCTCTTGTTCAGTTTTGAGTTTTGTAAATGAAGATTGCTGGATTTCAATCCGCGCTGCATAGCTTCGAATTTTCTGTCCGCAAACTTCCTGTATATTTTGAGTAATTTTGAAAATGTTTTGTTTCATAATGACGTTTAATGTTATATTCTTTAAAAACGGCTATGTTTCATTGCAAATCAAACATAGCGCCTTGTTACTGGACTCAATTACGAAATACTGAATGTTCCACTGATCTTTTGAATTTTCTGCATTCACTATCAATTTTTCGCTTCTTTTCCATACTACTAATTCACACACAAAAGCAACAATTTAAATCAAAATACTGTTATAAAGATGTCTAAAACTTAAACACGCACAAACACGTTTTAAGGAGGTATGCAATATTTTATTTAACAACAGTGTCATAGAAACTGAATTGTGGTTGCGCCACTAGCCTTCTTATATATTCCAATTACTGCCATCTAGAAGTGAGTGGAAGACACCAGAACTTTCTCGAACCAACGAGATTATTCTGTACGTGCTATTAGCGCCATCTGTTAGCGATAGAAGGTACTACCTATTTCCGCTTGTGTCCACCAGATGTCGTGTCACGTTACTCCTCATGGCTCGTACTCTACGACTAATCTAGAAATTACAGATAATGACAGGAAAATTAATAATATGCAGTGTTGCCGTTTTGCGGACTTTAGTCCGATTTGCAGCCCTTTTTAAACGTTGTGTACTTTTTCGGACTTTTTTTTTTCATCAGTGGACTATTTTACTTCTT
>JAHBCN010004835.1:0-60283 GCA_019359885.1 Listronotus oregonensis | reverse complement strand
TTTAAAAACCTTTGAGCGAACTGCGTAATGACAGCATCTAATTCAAGAAAACAAAATTAGGTTTTTATTCAGAAAAGAAATGATTATATTTAGGGACCCGAAAGTATTTATAAGTATTTTTTTATGTAGTGCAAAAAAGAATATTACTTCTTATTTAACTAAAACGCCCAGAAGTCTTGTCGCACAAATAATAATTTGCTTTTTTTTCTTGAGGATTAAAACAAAGTAATACCTACTTTGGTCTTATAATAAATTATGATATTAATATCGCATTTGCAATATAAACTTTTGAGAACTTTTAGGTAAGAACTTACATAAAAAGTTTTTTTTTATCTAAAATATACCTTGTTAAAATTATTATGCAAAACAAAGCACATATGGCCTTAAAAAAATACAAAAAATAACAGAACAAATAGATTTCGGTTTACTTTAAACTTTTTTCCCCAATTAGGTCAACGTTGTCTAAGCACTGAAACATGCAGATAATGCATTTTAGAGCACCTTTTAAATAAGGCAATATTTCCATCACGAACGTTTTATAAATAACTACTACCTATGAGAAATATTATTTTTAAGGCCGAGAAACGAACCCGCTTGCGTGACAGGCTAAGACATTGTCTACTATTTTAACATAAAGATTTGTTTACTTTAAAACAAAAAAAGTCTTTTCTAAAAAAGTAGTGTTAGGCAATTTTATTCTAGTTTATTTTTGACGTAACTAACAGTATTAAATAAGAATTTTGGCTCCAAATCCATATACAGCGTATTCCAAAATAAAACTACAGGGTGTTCTATACAATAAAATTATCAAACATATTTTAAAAAAGTGACCTAAAATATGTTTCTTTTGAGGACTAAAGCAACCTATAAAAAGAAAAATGCTTTTTGCCGGGTATTTTTAAAAAATTTTAAGTAGTCCGGGTAAATCTGTAATTCACGGTTAAATGATTTTGGCAGGTCATAAATCAAGATGAAACCTTTTGCATTTTCTTAGGACCAGATCAACTACAAAGTGTCGGAAAGAAATAGTGTGTTCTACGAGAAGGGGTGTTTTTTACCCCATTTTCACTTTTTTTACCCTCTAAGCATAAAATTTTTTTTAAAAAACGTTTTTTTTTATTTTTAATGGTTCATATGAGGTTTTTTGGGCCACTGAATTCGAATATGATATTAGAAATTACATTTGAGGGCTTACAAGGGCCGAATTTACCCTTTTTTAGCGAAATGTATTTTTTTAGGGGTGTAGGGGACACCTAAAACATACCTATACTTAGGGGACCTCTAGAACATACATTTCGCTAAAAAAAACGTTTTTTCCTCATTTTTAATGGTACATAAATTGGTATTTTGGGTCACTGAATTCGAATATATTATTAGAAACTTTATTTGAGGGCTAAGAAGGACTAAATTCACCCTATTTTACCCCCTACACCTCTAAAACACACATTTGCTATTGGGTATTGTTTTTAGCGAAATATATGTTTAAGGGGTGTAGGGGAAAAAAGAGTTTTTTCAGCCCTTTAAGCCCTTAAATGTAATATCTAATGTTTTGTTCGAATTTAGTGGCCCAAAAGACCCATATCTATCATTAAAAATGGGAAAAAAGTAGTTTTTAGCGAAATGTATATTTTTGAAGTGTAGGGGGTAAGAAAGTGTGAATACAGCCTTTAACCTTTAAATCGAATTTTTGATATCATATTTGAATTTAGTGGCCCAAAACACCTATATGTACCATTTAAATTGGAGAAAAAACTTTTCTTAGCGAAATGTATGTTTTAGATGTGTAGGGGGTAAAAAAGAGTAAATACAGCCCTTTTAAGCCTTTAAATCTAATTTTTAATATCATATTTGAATTCAATGGCACACAAAACTTATATGTCTCATTCAAAATAGTGAAAGAACTTTTCTTAGCGAAATGTATGAGAAGTGTAGAAAGTAAAAAAAGTGAATTTAGCCCTTCTAAACAGTCGAATGTAATTTCTAATATTATGTTTAACTTCAGTGGCCCAAAAAACCTATATGTACCATTAAAAATGGGGAAAACTTTTTTTTAGAAATAAATGTTTTAGAAGGGTAGGGGGTAAAAGGGTGAATTTAGCCCTTTTAAGCTCTTAAATGTAATTTCTGATATCATATTAAAATTCAGTGGCCAAAGAACCCATATGTACTATTAAAAATGGGGAAAAATTATTTAAGCAAAATGTATGTTTAAGGGGTGAAGGGGGTAAAAAAAGGTAAATCTTAAGCCCTCAAATGAAATTTTTAATATCATATTCGAATCAGTGGCCCAAACAACTTAGATAAACCATTAAATATGAGAAAAGAAACGTTTTTAAAATAATTTTATGCTTGGTGGGTAAAAAACATCCCCTTTCGTAGGATCTACTATTTCTTTCCGACACTTTGTAGTTGATTTGTTTTTAAAGAGAATTCAAACGGTTTCATCTCTATTCATGACCTTCCAATATCATTACTAGATTAGACGTGTTTTTTGACAGATTTACCCGTATTAATGGTAGGCTTGTAATGTCACATTTTAAAAATTTTAGAATTTTTATTTATGTATTAGGTAACCAACAAAAAAGATATTATACCCTGCATAAAAAGTTAAATAAAGCCCTCTGGTTAAGAGTGCATTTACGCTACACCTTAGGGATCGGGCGAAAGGACGCGGAGACGATGGGCGGAGACTAACAAACTCCCACTACCACAATTTTCGTATAGCCGCATTAAAAATATTAAATTTTATTCAGGTTCTTCCAAATTCGGTGTATCGATGCGATGTTGTTTTCGATTGCAAGCCTACAGGATATAACGTTTTTCGGTAACTATTGTTCACTTAAATGACATAAATTATACACCATTTTAAAGGTAAGGAAATAATCTTGGCCTTGTTGTAAGGATTTTTAAATATGAGTCGAGTTAAGGAAAATAGTATCTAAACACACCGATTTTAGGGTGACTTTCACTCAAGAATATTAAAAACTGAATCAAATTTAAAAACTATTACAGCAGAAGCCTAAATTTAAGTGTTGGCTTTCATATAGTTTTTGAAAATTATCGATAACTTATACCGTTTTTGAGAAAAACATTATGCTCCGAACCCCAAATAGGATCCAATTTTCGCGGCGCGAATGGACTCTTAAGTGCTCGTATGGAACCTACTAGATTTGGCCAAGTGTTTAGGTAGAGCCAGTTTAATAATCCAAAGGAGGTTTCATTTATTAGTTGGTCCGCTTTTTATTGATTAATTAGAATAAATTAAACCCTTAAGGATCTTTATATGTGTTAAGCATTACTGGAATGACATAAATTAAGTAGATAGGTCTTATACCCAAACACAAAGCATTAAAGTGTACTGGTTAACTTGTTTTAGGAATAATTACACTAACTACCCAAATAAACAAACTTACCCTTTTTTTTAGTTTTTATCAATTTTTCTTGTTTTAAGTGTTTGTAAAATCTCTTGTTTCATTTTACGGTCACTTAATGTTCGTTACGAAACTACCGTTTCAAAAACGAACTTTGAGGGTAATTTTTTTGTCAAAAAAGGTAGAAATAATGTACTTCCAGTAGCATAGTCGTCAGTATTTCTACTTTTCACCCGGGCGATTTGAATTCGATTGCCGGCCGGAGAAGAATATTTTTAAGAGTTAGTCGTTGTTTTTAATTTAAAGTCCCACCACGACCGCGTTGTTTAAAAGGTGCTGTAAAATGCAGTATCTTATTGTATTTAGGTTTCAACAAGCTTTTTAAACTGTTTTTAAAATTTAAAAAAAAATCCATAAAAGAGAAAAAGTGTACTTTAATCACTGATCACAGAAAGTGATCATTATCGTTTTGTCTATTATTATCTATTTAAAATAAGTTAATTAAAATTTTATAAACAAAGTTAACAAACATATAGGTATATTTCATTTTAATCCCACTTTTTCTACGAAAATAGATTATTTGAACTTTCCATATACCTTTCTGACACAAAGGGCAAACACTTCGCAAACAGGGATAACATCACCACACTACACCCCTTTATAGGCATTTTACTGCTGCGTAAAAACGCCTTTACGCCCTTTTCCTTTGTACCTAATAATGGGCTAAATAGTCTCTAATAAACAGATACTTGAAAATTAATGATCTCTTTTGAGAGATTTAGGTAGATTTAGGAAAGAAATTTAAGGCTAAGTATTAAAAGGTATTTCTTAACAATATTTTAAGACCCTTTTGGGAATACATCGAGCCTTGGCTTTTTTAATGCGTTGCCTGTTTAACTAAAATATTATCAAATACTTAGCTTTTATGCGTGTTTTTTGAGTGCATCAACTGCTTCTTCTCCCGACGAAAATCGTTGTCCATGCAATTAATTCTTAAGACTCGGGAATCACAAGAAATCACTTGGCGCCGAATTAGGACTGTTCAGGATGTACGGGTTTCGTTGTAACTTCAGGGTATCTTGATTATTATTTCTACCTTTTGATAAAGCAAAAAAAGACAGTAAAAGTTTTTTTATGGCTCTTTTCGTTTTTGACATACAGGACAAAATTATTTTTTTAATTTTTGGGTACCCTATCTATTTTAGTTATGTTGTAACTTACAACGAAAGTAAAACCTAATATAAGAAGGCATTTTTACGTAGTATAGTTTGATTTGTGTCAAAAACACCCTGTATCCATAATACTGAATACTTATTTTATATTTTTGAACCTAAAATCGATGTTCTTAATTTTAAAAAATAATTTCGCATAGTTGGCCGTGATATAAAGACAGAAAAGAATAAAGATAGCCGGCTGTCATCCAATTTTTTATTTTATAGCAGCATCAGGCATCTGACATGTATCTCAAAGGGTATTTTTGTACATATTAAAGGAAAGGTTATAACATTTGGATCCTTTATAAATCCTCGCTTAAAAAATCACGACAAGCCTTAACAAGAAGTTAAAAAATTAATGTTTTGGCAACTTGCCAAGCCTGGACAAAAGAAAATCTGCGTAAGAACTAGTGGCGCCTTTTCGTGAGTTTTGTAAGTTTGTACGTGAGGAAGTGCTGTTTATAAACATGCATTTTAATACTGATTAACAAATACTGTAATACTTACAGTAAGATTAAGTCAAATATAAGATTTTATTTGTTTTGCGTTTTTAGCAAAAATATAGATAATAAATAGACATCGGATTATATGCATTTTCAAAATGCCAAAATATGCATGCCAATATGAGCTAAAATATGCATGACATATTTAATCACTAAAATAAACACTATCACTGGAAATGTACCTAAGTAGGTAATATTGCTTTAAAAATAGTTTTAAGCATTTGCATAAATATGCAAATATACAAATTTAATAAAACATATAATCCGATGTTTAATAATAAAATTTCTGTAATTTCATATTTTGATGTTGAAAACATTTTTTTTTCAAAATAAATGCAAAAAACAAATTAATATTATTTTTAAAATCTTAATTTTAATATAATCTTTTAGTTTTTTGTCCACAACTTTTTTTCTGACGCAATTTTTAAAATAAGCCTGGCCCGATGTAGTTTCATTAAAATTTGACAGATATATGATTTATTGAGTTTTACAAAATTTTATTAATTTGTTAGATTATTTATTGACTGTGTCGAAAAGAGGAGGAGTAAAATAAACGTCAACGTTAAAGTTTTGTTTTTCATTTTAAATGTTTAATTGGCCCTAAAATATTAAAAAACCGCGGAGTGCTACCATATAAAGAGGTGCATTTTTAAGATAAGGGTGAATTTGACCATTTGTAGTTTTTTAATTTTAACTCAAATTTTAGGCACTTTTCGTAAATAGACGTTAACACAAAAGTTATTTAAAATTAACTCTCCCATTGATAATGTCACCTTCTAAAGAAAAAAAATACAAACATACATTCAAAAAACAAAGGAAAAAAAGGAAAAACTGCTTCTTTTAAATTCTACTCATATTTTTTTTCCACATGAATTTAGTTATAGGTTATTGCTTTACAGAAAAAAAACCCGTTATCATAAACTTTAAAATGATTTTTGGTAAAAGTCTTTAGGATTTGTAGTAATCGAGATATTAATTTTCAAAGATGGCTACTTTAATCGTTTTTTTTATTTTTACTGGTTTACAAAAATAATAACTAATTAAAAACTTACTTCAAGTGTAACAACAAAATGTTTTTTAATACAATCTTGACGTATAACTTGAGCTTTTACCTAACTAGTATTTCAAAAATTCCATTCTTCAACATTTTTTACATGGTTACTTAAGAATACATTTTCATCTTTTTTATAAGATAACAGCCGTAAATCCAAGATATTTATTTTTTGAAACCCACTTTTTATAATTACAATGTTTGACATTTTATATTTTAATAATTAATTTATAATTAGTAAAGCAATCAGTATAAAATTTAATTTCTCTTACATACTAAATGCTAAATTTTGCCACCATGAGCGCTTGTTTATAATCACAAGGTCACGCAGGCTCTCTATACCCCCATAACCTCCTGCTGACGTATTGAAAAACCAGTAGGAGTGTCAAAAACCAAGGGCCAAGAAATTCTACGAAAACATAAATTAACGCTATATAAATTAAAATTAGTTCATAATTTACACCTTTGGAATGTGGAGTGACGATTAAATTTTTATCACTGGTACCTTCAAAATTTAAAATCGATAATATTTTTTACAAAAAAAAACGTGATATGGTTGGGCGGTGCTTTTATCAGCACGGCTCGTTTATTAATTAGACAAAATAGCAAATATTGGTCCGGAGAAAATCAAGAAAAGATTGTTGAAGATATCAACAAGGTAGATTTGGTTTTAGTGTGGCGTGTTTCATTGTACTATCTAAATTTAAATTCCATATTTATGAAGAAAGTTTAACAGCGAATAGGTACTTAAATATTCCAGAAAATACTTTAGCTGAATTTTGCGATGATGCAGCCCAGTTAAATCAGTTATATTTTCAGCAAGACGGTGGTCCAACACATAATGCACAAGTAATAATAAGATATATTGCCAGGACACTGGATTGGTACCCATGGCCCTACAAGATAGCCCCCAAGGATGCCAGACTTATTAATTTTATTTTTTTCTTTTGAAGTTATTTAAAAAATAAAATATATCGTACTTAACATCGTACCATTGGAGAACTTCGGAATGCCACAGAACAAAAACTTAGAAATTTAAAAGGCTGTCCAATGATGTTAATAAATGTACCATACAGACTTAGTGGGTAGTTAATGCATAGAACAAAGTGAATTACAGTTTAAACAATAATTTTAACAGCTAAATAAGTAACTAGTTTTCGTACTTTAATTTTGTAAGGGTACATTGTAATTTTGATATAAAATGTAATGCTTTTAAAAACATGATTTTGGCATACATTAAAAACTTAAATTTTCTTGGAGAGAGTTAGATTTAAACTACTTGTAATTAAAAAAAAGGTATTTTTAGTTATAGCCATGTAATTTCCCCTATAAAAAGCGGATATTATAGTAGTTAAAATAAAACAAAGTCATTTATAAAAATGCAGGAGCTGTTTTTTAATTAAATAAAACTTTAGTTGAGATTATATAAATAGGGCTAATTAGGCAAAATTAAAGTTTAAACTTTAAATTTTTGATTTATGGACTAAAAATGTAACAAAACTCTGAAGTATTATATGTCTTTAAAAAGCTCTCATCCGACATAAAAACATACAGGGTGTTCCATAACAAAAATAATATTTGGGTTTTATCCCGAAGAATATGAAATTTGAAAAAATCTAACTACACCACTGGATTCTACGTAAAAATCCCACTAATGTTTTTACTTTTGTTGTAAATTACCAGATAACTGAAGTATGAAGGGGGTCCAAAAATGGAAAGAGAATTATTTCGCCCTGTATGTCAAAAACGAAGAGAGCCATCAAAAATATTTAAGTTTCATCTTTTGTTTTATCGAAAAGTAGCGACACTTCCCGAAAACAACATGTCACTATCTATTATAATAACCGAGATACACTGCAATTATAACGAAATCCGGACACCCTGTACTGCAGATGACCCATTTGTTTGCTAAAGTCGACAATTAAAAGAGATGTGTGGCTGGCATTGTCTTGATAAAGAATGAACCAACAGCACTTGTTTGTTTTCTCTAATTCATAAAAGATTTCAGAAAAACAAATGATTGTGTGGCATTCAAAATTGATGGTCACGTTCCTCTAGAGGCACTGGTGGTCAGTTTTTACAAAAAAACAGGCCATCATTTGATTTAAAGTGCTTTAAGCGCAAACAATTTTGTTGAATTTGTTTGCACCAAATAACACGAGATTTTGTGTGAAGAACAATCCTTTTTTGCGGCCAAATGATCATACAATATATTATATATGCTAATAAAACTAATTCCTAAGATTGCCCAAACAAACATCATCAATGTTTTTAAACACAATAACTGAGTTTGGATGTCCTTTGCGACTTTGGTCGGTGAGCAAACGGCGACCACGGTTAAATTCATTATACCAGCCTTTCACAGTGGCCAAGAATGGGGCTTCATTGCAAGTGAAGGTTGATCGATGAATTTATCTTTTGATAATCCACTCAGAAATAAACATCCGGTATCAAAAAAACTAAGCATTTAGAAACCCATGTTCATATAAAGTATTTTTCTCATTTTTAGATGTGGAATCTGCCCTTAAAGTTTTCCCACAACTTTCTATAACATCCCGTATTTCTTGTATTAAATACAGTTAAAGTAATTGTTTTATTTTACTACTAAAAAAGGACTAAGACCGGACTTACAAGCTTATATTATGCGTATTTAAGCCATTATATACTTTCCGTCCAACCGCTGTGTTCACACATCGTCGTTGTGGTTGGGCCCAGTAGGATCTTTTGGAACATGCGCTAGAGTTGCTGGTTATTGGCAACTCTTAGCGTATGGAACGGGATCCGAAGCTAAGATAAACACAAGGCTTAACTCAAGGTGTTAGCATACCGTGCTGATGAGTGAATGACATCCTGTGCCTTAAACATGTGTCTCCAAAGGTGCCTCTGAGATACAGGGCGACCTCTCAGAGTGTCTAGCCTTACTGCGGTAATGCGGGGCTCTGCCGTGGTGGACTATATAACTTCCCTAACTCCAAACAGAAAGCGGACAGAACCGCTTTCATAGGAAAAAAGTGACAAAGGTGCGCTGACCGAAACGGATAAATCCGTTTCAAGAGGTGCCACTCAAGGTTACAAGCAAACAAAGTTGCGCCGACCGAAACGGCTGAATCCTTTTCGTAAAGTGCCCCTGAAGTCACCGGCGCCTGTTTCACGAGGAAGGGCTAATCCATCCCGAACAAACAGGTGCTTAGAAAGGGTTCCCTGAATCCAAACAGGAGGCGGACAGAACCGCCTTTATAGGAAAAAGGGTTCCCTGGCTTTAAACAGAAAGCGGATAGGACCGTTTTCATAGGATAAGACCGGAGGTGCGGCCTCAGAAAGAACATCTGGTTCCTGTAACAAGCATCTGGTAGCTACCCACGTCACTAGACCGGGAGAGGAGGGCATGATGGATCTAATCGTGTGCTCGTCATACTCCCGAGGAGACAGGGACAACAGAACACATCAGAACACGTAGTGCTCGTGTCCGGTAGCGACACGAGTAAGAGGAGATGTAAGAACTCTCTCCCAATCTGGTATCGGATACATTAGAAGTCCGATCCTATTGGGAGGAATATATATGTGAGCCACAATAGACCGAGCGGTCGCAGTGGAGGGCGTAAAAAGTCCACTTACTTTAAACCTACCTACCTACCTACCTAATTTCCTTACTTTTTAAATAAAATAGGCTATTTAAAACATGTTAAGTTAATTAAATTTTTTTGCAACTAAAAGAAAGTGACAAAAAAAGTAAAACTATGATGTTATTTAAAATATCTTTAGTAAACATTTAAAGAGTCACTTAAAAAACAAAGATACATACATGTTAACCACTTTTATCATTTCAAATGTTTTTAGCTATACCACATAAGGTGGAAAAGCAAACATTACATACCATTTCTCCATTAAATATATATTTTTTTTATATTCGTGTCATTTTGGAACGACAATTCATCAAAAATGTTTTCTGCACCATACTAATATGTAATTAATTATTTATACAAAAGCCATACACTGCATAAATTACGTTTTTTATTTTATGACGGTCTCTTCCTAGGTACTTAAGGCCCCCATTCACAAGCGGATTGGTCCGCCAGATCGATGCGTCCGCACTCAGTAGCCAACTCATCCGGGCGTCTGTGGCATAGATGGATGGGTTGCGTTTGGGCCCCGGTACGGTCCAGAGTTCGCACTCCCGACAAGCGAGCCTGCGACCCGACCCGACGCGAACTCGTCCATGCCTGTCTGCTTGTGTGTGGCAATCAGTGATCGGTCGCGCAACTTGTTGATTTATTTTGTTTAATATTCTTTGACTTAGTAGTGCTAACTTTGTTATAAAAATGTCTTTCGAGGATAATAAGGCATTTTGGGAAGACTTTATAGAACTTTATAAAGAAAAACCATGTTTATGGGACATAAAAAGTAAGGACTATAGAAATAAGCATCTAAAAGTTCTGCATATGGTATTTTAGTTGAAAAATGCTTGACTTGGACTTGTTCCCTAATGCCAATAAGGACTTTGTAATAAAAAAATTTCATCCCTGCGAGCATCATTCCGCCGGCAGAGTACGACGACTGAAGGATGCTAAAAAAGGGAGAAGGGGCGGATGACATCCAGAGGCAACTTTGTGATATTATATTTACTTCCTTCACAACCAACCTACACTAGTTTGATGCCTGCTTCGATTCATACAGTTACAAATAATTCAAATGTTATGGAAGAATTTCTAACTTTTAATAAGTAAGACAGTACCTACATATCTTCGAGCATAGATTTGTTTCTTATCATTTTAGAATGTCTATTTTTCATTTAACAATTTTTTTCCAATTTAAAATACTTAGAGATGATAACGATAGGTAAAAATTTAAAAGAAAGTTTTGATTTGTAATAGTATGTGTATTTAGACATATATGATTATAAAAAGGGTGTACATATTTATTGTTCTTTTTGAATTACCGATAAAGCTATATAGAAAAAATAAAACCTCACCTGTAAATATTTTTCTTCAAGACTTTGTAGATTGCTCGACATGTTTCAGGAATAATTTGACCAAACAATTGAGAAGAAATAACAAAACTGAATTTTAAGTCTTCATAACTTCTGCCTGTGGCTAGAAATCTTAATGTTGCTGCCAACCTTTCTGGTCTTACAGCATCTCTACAATCAAGATATCTTCCTAGTCATATATGGTTTAACTAATTTTAATAATTCTGTAAATGTATCGTGGCCCGATTCTTAGATAATTTACAAAGTCGGGAGGTTCGCTTGATTGAATACATTTTTAGTAATTTTAGGTGATATATTGTTTCTTTTTTTCAACCACTCTTTAGTCATACTCGTTTTCTTTTTTGTTACCATTAAAATAATTCAGTACTCACTACCATTGTAACTTTTCATTTTTAGATAAAACAGGGGCATAACGCCACACGTGTTAGAACTCGGAAGTTACTTGAAAAATAACAAGCGCAAGGGTTCTGCATAATTGTGGCTAGTCTTGATTAGTCTTAGTTGGGTCTGTGTTGTGATCGGGTCTCTTCTAGTGAATGGGGGGCATAAATCCGCAAACGAACCGTGGGCGATTCTTTATTGGCAGGCTGCGCGATGACAACAACATCTGACGGCTGCATAAAATCATGCTTCAAAGCTATAGGAGAGCTGTAAGATTACCTATAAAATTTATTTATTATTCGTAAATAAATATATTAGCCCCAGAGCAGGCAGCAATTTTTGGGTAGGTATTTGAGGCAAGCTGAAAACTTGTCATATACTTCTCCTATTAAACCCCAACACGGAACTGCAGACCTGGATGGCGAGTCAGTCAGTCTTAATCAACCCCTAAATTAAAAAAAAAATCCAAAAATGTATTTGAGGCAATATGCAATTTTAGATGTTGTAGTTAAATATTTAAAGAATTTATAAAAAAATAAGCCAGACGATTTTGTCGGGGTTTTAACCTTGCCAGGCGCGCGCAAAAATGTTTTGCAAAAAATATAAAAAACGTATTTGTGGCAACTTCAAATTTTAATAGGGTATTATTTATACCTAAAAAATAAGATTCTTAAAAAGACAGATCATTTTGGTGGGACTTTCCATATGCCAGGTGATCTAAAAAATTGCGACTGAATAGCGCTATAGACAAGCTACTGTAGTGTAAGAGAGAACGTTTATCGGCAGCTGTCTGCGTTTTTACTTGCCGCGTTACTATTGACTTTGGCAAGGTCACGTCGCTTACAATAGCCATGAGGCTTCTAGTCGGAATTTCGGAGTAAAAAAATACAAAAAATTGTGAATTTCTGCTAAAAATGGATTGTGTTGAATTGTGTGTGCTAAATGGACATATTGTTTGTGTTTTTTTTATCATAAAAAATTTGTTATTTAGTTAATTATAATACAAATTCAAATGTAATAAATTACTTAAATATTTGACATTAGAGCAAAAATATTGTTTTTTTTTTAACAAATCTGAAGATACATTTTTTTAGAAAATTAATTTTAAAACAAATTTTGTTTCAAATTTTTTTCTTCGAATTCAGATTTTTGCAGCTACATCCAAAATTTAAAAATTACTTTTTTGTGAGAGTATTCAAACTTAAAATTTATACCCAAATTAAATATTTTTTTCATGTTAAAATTAATAAAGACTAACGTATTAAAGAAAGTAATAATAACAAAAATATAAAATCACAAAATCAGATTTATTGAAATAAAATAATTATACAACTGAATAATAATCTTGAGTACTAAATGAAAATATAAATTTTTATTATTTATTATATTTTAATCCATAATGTTTACGGATCTCTAATATTTCATGACTTTTTTTGAGAGTTTTCTCTACATAAGCAATCACTTTATCATCGTCTTTTTTGCAAATGACACAATCTAATTTTTCACCAGACATTTTAAAAATTTTTAACTTATAAAACACTTGTAACACCAATATTTATACGACTCAGAATAACGACTCGGAAATTCCGACTAGAAACCTGATAGCTATTGTAAGCGACGTGACCTCGCCAGAGCCAATAATAACGCGGCAAGTAAGAACGCAGACAGCTGCCGATAAACGTTCTCTCTTACACTACAGCAGCTTGTGTATAGCGCTACTCAGTCGCATCTATACATCATTTTTTAGATCACCTGGCATGTCCCACCAAAATGATCTGTCTTTTTGAGAATCTTATTTTTTAGTTATAAATAATACCCTATTAATATTTCAAGTTGCCTTAAATACATTTTTTATATTTTTTGCAAAACATTTTTGCACGCGCCTGGCAAGGTTAAAACCCCGACAAAATTGTCTGGCTTATTTTTTTTTAATTATTTAAACATTCAACTACAACATATAAAAATTGCATATTGCCTCAAATACATTTTTTAAAAAATAAGATGAATAAGAAAATGATTTAGCCCCGCCACTCACCAGCCAGGTCTGCAGTTCCGTGTTGGGGTTTAATAGGAGAAGTAAGTAAGTTTTCAGCTTGCCTTAAATACCTACCCAAAAATTGGTGCCAGCTCTCAGGCTATATATAAACCTGGTCAGCCCTGTAAAAGTAAAGTGTACTATCAATAGTAAATAAACACTCCTAAAGCTTAGAAAGTGTAGTATAAAAAGTGTATTTTTAATAAAAAAAAGTACTTGGAGTTTTTTAGAATCGAAGTTGGTTTGTTTCTGGTCAAACGTGATGCCTATTTAGCCATTAAGGCATCGTACTAAAGTAAGCAAATAAATCTTATTAATTTGTAGGCTATTTATGTATCCACTAACCTTTTAATTAAGTCATTTTTAATACCTGACACGGGTTAACCACAACATGTAAGCCCTTGCTTTAAGTCCCGTATAAAATTTATAGTATTCTTACATTCAACACCACACAACAACCACTATGCCTCATTTTTATCATTTTATTTAATGGTTTACATTTAAATCAAGCAACGAAAATCTGACCACAGCGAGCGCTGCAATCGATTGATCTGTTCCAACTGTACACTTCGCACCTCGCCAATATAATAACATTACATTTAACTATAAGATGTTTGTTTAAAACAAAATAAAAATTGTTAGTTCCAGGCATATTTTGCAAAAACGTTGGCATTTTCAAGATGCTGCATTATTTCCATTTTAAATTTTTAACGCGAATAATTAAATAGAAATACTCAAATTGGATTAAGGCCAAACAGATAAAATGCAAAGGGTTCTCAGAAGCATTTACCCGAAAATTTATGATCTCTTTTAATAGGTTTAAATAAAATTACGGTACGTGTTAACGGTTAAATGGGTATGTATTAAAAGGTGTTTTCTGGCGATACTTTAATGCCGGTATTAGGAAATGGAAGCATTAACGTCCCATTGGGGAGCTATGATAAAAACCAGATATGTTCCCTGGCTTAGGTGTAAATAATCCAAATGTTTTGTAAAACACATTTAAGTGTTATGAAAACGATTTAAAGGTTTCTAAAATATTTATTTACTTTCTTGCTCTATGCGTCAATGTAGTCGGTTAAAACTTAAAGGTGACTGAAAGATCTGAATGCAGCAGATTGTTTTATTTAGTACCGTAATTGGGCCTTTTATTTAGAAATAGGGATTTTATTATTTAGTTTACTTCTTTAATTTGGTTTTTCGTACAGTAGATACGAGTACAAAATTTGTTTGTGACGACCGCTTGTGCTTAAGGTGGTTAAGCCAATATTCTGTAATCGGCAAAAAGTAATAGGCGAGGAGCCACCAATCCTGAAAGCTTCGTGATTAGGCTTAGTAAAATTTTTAATAAAAATTAAAAGTTAACACTTAGACGAATAAGATTTGCTTGGTCGGCGTGCATTTAAATATTTTAAATAAATTATATATTTTTCTTTCGTCATCACGGATTTTGATCAATCTCATAAATATTTTGGGCGAAATATCATATTGATTAAGAAAAAATCCGGCCGAGCAATGATTTTTAGACGGAAAGGTCGCGCATACCTATTTAAATGGTGTGGTAGGGGGTAAAATTTATCCATTATTACGGAAACCTTTTTTTGTTTTTTCATTTAATGCGTTTTAATATTAGATTCATAAATATCTTGGTATGCGTGCTTACAAACTGTGGGAAGTATCGCATATACCAGATTTTATTATGTGGTTGAAGATTATACTGTCATGGATTTTACTTCGTTAAAGACATTTCTTTTGGAGTCATGTCTTTCTTTTACCTCTGCTTTCTTCCTTACATTTCAAGCTATATACAAATTAATATGAGAAAAAGGAAATACAGAAAAGATTTAATTTAAGTTGATCATATAATAAACTATTATCAAAATTATAATTCTTTTATTTTTTCGACTCTTCAATTTCTAACGGTTTCTATATTTCTCCCATGAGTAAGTGAGAGAGATTTTTGGCTCAGGTCAAAACCTTGCATAAGTTTTTTTTTTCTTTCCTATCTCTCCTACAAATTAAAAATTTACCTGCCTCAAAGGTACGTCAGGCACAATACCGTAAGGTAAGGTTGTCCTACGGCAGGGCTGCATAGTGCTAACTCTCCTACTCCGGTTTCTTTTTAGGCCCATAGGATTGCTCTAAGTGTAAGTGAGTGCAACATCGAGTTTATGTTAACTTTTCATAGGTCTTTTTCTTTTACTCCGAAAAGGTCACAGCTTGCCTAACCTAAAAGTATCGTTATTTTATATAGCTTATAAATTAATTAAACAAAATTCGCTACTGAATATTAAAAAAAACTATTTTTTTTGGATTTATAATTATTTAAAATTATCAAACCATCTAATATCTTTAGATTTATCAATATTTTAAACTAATATTGATTTTTTTGGCAATATAATGACGATTCATTCAGTGTACAGTTGCTTTATAAAAGAACATTTATAGCACTAGATTGAATCTCAGGGTTTTATTATTACAATTTCAATATGAGGTGTCTCATTTGTAATACATCAACTAAAGAAAAGATTACTTCGTTATCAGGAAGAGAAGAGGCTTTAAAAAAATGTAAGTTTTTGAAAATTAAAAAAATAATAAATATCAAGATTTAAGTTTAAATTCCGATGATTTGAACGATAGTGGTTATCATCTCACGTGCTATAAAAATGTATGCCTATACCAGTGAATCATCAATCATTCACAAGACATAAATGATAAAGAAAAAATAGATTTGGTTCAAAAATTTACAAATAAAATATATAAAATTAAAAATAATGATCTTAATGCTGTAAGATTTAAATTAAAAAGGTATGATAAATTTCAATTCTAGTAATATTTCTCCATGCTGAATTTACGCACCATGTTTGCAAACGCAATGTGGAAAAATGCTACAGAAGCTATTTGTATTTTATACGATCCAACAGAATGTGGATGGCAATTAAATGCATCTAGTAAACTCGAACCATTGTAGAACATTGGCCCATCGGCAAAATTAAAAGTTAAAGAAATATTAAGTTTTCAACAGAATGATAAAGAAAGCGAAAAATCAGAAGAAGAAAGAAATTATAATTTCAATTATAATGATGTAGATGATTATTGATAAATAAACTTGAATTGAACATAAACTTTGTATTCACCTTCATTTATTATATGATCAAGGCATATTAAAATTTTCCTGTATTTCTTTTTTCCATATTAATTTGGATATAGCTTAAAATGTAGGGAAGAAAGCAGAGGTAAAAGAAAGACATGACTTCAAAAGAAATATCTTTAACGAAGTAAAATCCATGACAGTATAATCTTCAACCACTTAATAAAATCTGGTATGCGCTATACTTCCGGCAGTTTGTAAGAACGCATACCAAGATATTTACGAATCTAACATTAAAGAGTATAAAATAAAAAAAAATGTTTCCGTGATAATTGATAAATTTTTACACCATTTAAATAGATATGCGCGACCTTTCCGGCTAAAAATCATTGGTCAGCCGGATTTTTTCCTCATCAATATGATATTTCGCACAAAATAATCTGTGAAATTGATTAAAATCCGTGATGATGAAAAAAAATATGAAAATTTAATAAAACATAATTTATTTAAAATATTTTCGGCCAATTAAGTTCGCGCCGATCAAGCAAATCTTAACTGTTAACTTTTAATTTTTATTATAAATTTTAGTAAGCCTTATCACGGAGCTTTTAGGATTGGTGGATCCTGGGCTATAACTGGAAAAGAGGTTAACTATATTAAGTAAGCTTAAAGGTTGACGAACACCTCTTTTTTTATATTATTTGTCCTTAATGTTTTTATTTTAGAGATTTTTTGTCACTACTTATCAAAAGTTTTGCCAATTTTTACATAAAAATTCACGTGACGTACGCAGGAAAGGTTCATGAGATAAAAAAAATTGAGCAAAATTGCACTTTTCCGGCTTTAATTTTATTTCAAACAAAAAAAAAACTTTTGCCTTAAGGTACGAACAGTAGTAGAAAATATACAGTTACGGGCATATTTGGTAATTCAAATGGAAAACATTTTAAGATTAGATCGAACATAATTGACTGTTGTAAAAAATTTAATTCACTTAAATTTATTTAGATCACCTAAAGAGAAAAACGTTAAATTATGATTGTTTTTGAATCAATGAGGCTAAAACTCAAACGTGTTTTTAGAGAAGTACTCCACATTGTTTCCATCTTATCAAAATTATCTTTTCTCTTTAAAAATTTTAAATTGTCATCATATTTTTCTTTTTTTGATTTTTGATTAGAAAAAGACAACGTGGAACATTTCTCTAAAAACACATCTAGCTTCACTAATTAAATAACTAAACCCCAGATTTGTATAACAATAACAACCAAACTTTAATTTTATTCCAAAATATAAGCTTTGTGGTTATTTGATTATATTTAAAAGCTGCATCGATAATCTCGCAAATTAATTCAATCTTTTTACAAATTAATTGTGCAGTTTTGATTTGCATTTAATTATTGTATCCCTTATCAAAGCTCTCCGTTTGCTTTTTCAAGGATTTAGGACTGTCACCCTTACCCTCTTAGCTCGATATTTTAAATAAAATGCTTGGCTGAGTTTGTAATTCGGTTAACCAGACCAGAGCATTTTAAATCAGAGAATTATTACAGCTAAAATTGGGTCTTAGTTAGTCCGTTAAAAGTTAAATTGGATTTTGGTAATTGTGATATTTATTTGAAATGTACAAGTCTTAAAGGGTTTACACCTCTTACTCTAAAATTAAATTAGTAAATTTTGTGCCGACTAATTTCGTTATCTGTTTATTCTGTTATTTCTAGTCTAAGCAATAAGTTGAAAATGGTGAAAAATAGAGATACTGCTCCTAAAAATACGTGCATAGCTCATTCGATCTGGAATAATGACTAGACAAATGTGTCGGACACGTTTATTCGCACATAAAACATTGCAAAAGTTATAAACATTTAAAAAATAAAAAGGGTATTTCTTTTTTCGCCCATATAGCATAAGCTATTAAAATTTTTTAAATAAAAAAAAAGATCCTAAAAGGGAAGGAAATTTCCAAAAAAACTTCCGATTCCCGAAACTCTATGTCCATAATTTATAATTTTAATTTAACGCTAAGGATGGACCTCCGCGCCACGTTTTTGGTTCCGCGCTCGGCGTCAAAACCGAATACGTCACTCTCAATAATTTTTTTAGGGTATTAAATATTAATTTAAAAAAAATCTGTTCTTAATATACTTACGGCCGAGTGATGATCGCGTTGTTAAATTTAGCAATGGTTAAAAGTTAACAACGGTTAAGAATATTTAACAAAACGTCATTGTCAGTGTTATTCAATGATTTAGTAGGCACCTGTTAAAATCTGACATTTTGTTAAACATTCTAAACCGTTGTTAACTTTACAATTGTTAAGTTAACAACGGTTTAGAATGTTTAACAAAACGTCATTGTCAGTGTTATTCAATGATTTAGTTGTTTACCTGTTAAAATCTGACATTTTGTTAAACATTCTAAACCGTTGTTAACTTTTAACAATTGCTAAGTTAACAACGGTTTAGAATGTTTAACAAAATGTCAGATTTTGAAGTTTACATTTAAATCTTGAATAACACTGACAATGACGTTTTGTTAAATATTCTTAACCGTTGTTAACTTTTAACAATTGCTAAGTTTAACAACGCGATCATCACTCGGCCGTTAGATTTTTTTTATTACTGTTTAATACTAACAAAAATGTGTATTTAGTGTGACGTACTCGTTTTTGACTCCGAGCGCGCAACCAAAAAGGTCGCGCGAAAGGCCAATTTTCAGCCTTAAATTAAAATTATAAATAATGGTGATAGAGTTCCGAAAGTTAGAAGTTTTTTTGAAGTTTTTTTCTTTTTAGGGATTCTTTCTTTAAAATTTCTAAATTATTAATAGTTTATAAGATATCAACGAAAAACAAAATACCTTGTTTTATTATTTTCAATTGCTTATAACTTTTGCAATTTATTATGTGCTAATGGACGTTTCCGATATATATGTCTAGAGATTATCCCAAATCGAATGAGCTATCGCACATATTTATAGGAGCAGTATCTCTATTTTTTATTATTTTTAACTTATTGCTTAGACTATTCCTTAGTTGTGGTTACTTTAACATAATATGTTAAAATATTTGTAGAAATCATGTAAACTCAGGTGTATAGGTTGGTCAAGTATATTTTTTAAGTAAGATAACCTATATTTAGTTAAATATTGATTTATTTATCGCATAAAGTATAATATTTAAAACGGAACGAGAAAAGTATCATAAAAAAATGTTTTTAAAGTTTTTCTTCTTAGCTCTAGCGAGGATGTCATATTAAGTTCTTTTCTTTTACCTAATAGGTATTGGTCGGTATTAAATTTTGAGATAAAAATACTCCTTTGAAACTTCGTAAGTGGATTTCTTTTGGTGTAACTTAAAACTTTTTTTTATTTTTGAAAATTCTGATAATTGGGGCATTTTTAATATGACATGCGTTAAACGTGTCTTAACGATGGATAAGATATTTTTCCTTTCTTTTTTACTTGAATTATAAGATTTTTTAATGCAAACATGGGGAAATATATTGACCTACGAAAATATTAGAGCATTTAGTAACACCATGTCAAATTCATGTTGTTATGTTATTTATAAATAACCGGCTGATGTTTGCACAATGACTAGATAATTTATACTAAAATAAATGTTTTAGTAATACTAGTCTACAAAAATTAAGGGTTCTTTGCCCTAACTTACGCCCTAAACATGTGAATTCTACATCTTTTAAAACAATATAGAGGTACCTATAAGGAAACTGGTCATATTAAAATAAAAATAAAAATAAAAGAATATCAAAATAATTTTAATTTTCTCCACTGCGGTTAAGTAGATAGCCGTATACCTCAAATCAATTTGGCTTAAATTTTCCTCCCTTTATTTTTGTATTAAAATATAATATAATTTTTTTTAGCCCTATAAGTCCTTTTAAACGTCCATATCAACATTTACAATAACAAAAAAATTATATTAAAAAAAATCGTTTTTTGCGGCTTATTTTCTTTATTTTCTGCTATTTATTATTTATCACAGTGAAGACTCCCCCAATGACATGACCGATAATATCGATTTCGGTGATAATAATGATGATTTTGCACTATTTTAACATTTTATTTTATGATTATAATTTATTAAATTAGATATAGTTAAATAGATTTTTATTATTAGCGACTACAGAAATAAAAATATTAAAATGGGTGTCATTTAAAAAACTAAATCACTTATAATTATTTGTAGATTTTTCTCAGATAAAATATATGTGAAAGGCAATATTTTATCAGAGTCTCAAAAATTTTACCATTTTTCATGATAAATAATTTTTGCGTAGGCCTTTAGGAAAGCAATATTTAATCTATGTGCTCATTGCTAAAAAATGTGTAAAAAAACTGCATTTTTCATCCTATTTTGCTATAGTTTTTCAAAAACATAATAGATAAAAAATTACTTATATAAAATTAATAACTACATGAAAAAGCTTCTAATATTCGGAATAATAAATTCATTTTTTTTTTCTGTAGGTCACTTTATAGGACCCAACATTGTTGTATACTTATTTATTATAAAGTATATTCCTAAAATATCTTATAGATGATGTGAATTTTAGTATTTATTTCACGGCAATTTTGCAAAAATCAGCTGGTTAATAATTATGAATAACATAACATCATGAATATGAAATTTTGAAGGTGTGGGTCTCACCAAATATTCCAATACTTTTGTAGGTCAATATATTTCCCGACATTGTAATATAATATGTTATAATTTAAGTGAAAAAAAGGTTATTTGAAAAGCTCCTATACATCGTATTGATAGGTTTGACGCATGTCTTATTAAAAATGCTTTATTTTTCAGAATTTTTGAAAATAAAATGTTATAGGTCACGCCAAAATGAATCCACTTGCACTAGTTTTGGAAGATTATTTTTTATTTTGAAATTAACAGGCTTGACCAATACCTACAAATTTATAATTTTTATTACATACGAAAAATAGCAACAATAGGTAAATGTAAAGAACTATTTTAAAAAAATTAGGCTATCAAGTTGCTTCAAGCAATGCAATCTATGAGTAACCTTTAGTAGCAAAAATATAAGTCGGAAATATTTTAAAACCAAGTTAAACATAATAGTATTTGATGGCCGCCAAGATTACCTAACCTAGACCTCTATGGTTTTGTTTGAAGTTTTGAATTTACATTAAGGATATACTCACACAAACTACAAAAAATATACAAATATAAAACAACAGAAGGTTTGTTGGGAAAGAATAATACAATTTCTAGACAACTTCATTAGAAATACCAAATTGCCTGCCATATTGTCACAATACACTCTAATTCACTATTCTATTAGTTATAAAATATATAGTTTATCAAAACCGTTATCGGGCTGTTATAATGTTTTGTGTGTTAAAATTTTTTTACAGTAATAATTTAAAAAATGTGGATTCATATTTTTATATTACTTGCATTTAAAACTATAACTAAATTTTGTAAAATTACTACAATGTTTCACTTGCAGACAGATAAATAACATTTCAACAAGTTTGTTTATGATAGTGACAAGAGACATTTTATTTATGATCCTCTGGCTACGATTTGTGAAATTAAATCCTTCTGGAAAATTTATACGTACGTGGTTTTGATGCTATAATTACTTTTTCTCGTTTTCGTGGTTAAAACAACTCGAAAAATAAACAAACATATTTTTAAAACAAGAGGTTCTAAATTTAAATATCTTGTACGCACACTTTTACTTGCTTGCACAAAGAAACACTTGAATTAATATACCATATACCATCAACTATCCGACCATTAGATTAGATTAAAATAGTTCGGGAGTTATATTCCATATCATCTACCACTGCAACTTACCCGGCTTATTGTAGATCGTCGATAAGCTTGTTCTTAATCAGACTCCACAGACTCAAACCTCAGTTTCTTCTTCTTTGGCAGTACCTACATAGATGTCCTTTCAGTCATAATATGAAGGTTTTATTAAGGTATATAGACAATCCTAAATTTCAGAAGGTGGTTGCAGAAGATCTAGGAATCTATCAGTTCACTGTGTCAAAAATATTAATATTTGTTATAAAAAACTGATTGGGAAGTCCATTTTTGGATCAAAATTTTATCGATGAAGTACAAGTGAAGTACAACAATCCTGATAAGAAAAATATTGTTTTTCCAGTGCTAGCGGTGTAATTGATTACACATAGGTCCAGCATTTAAAATAAACCCCTTAAGGTTACATACAACAGATCAGAAATGATTACTAGTATAAATTTAAGTTGGACGAATTTCGTACATAACTCTAGAATTAAAAAGAACTTGATACAAGTGTCATTATTCCGCACCTTTTTGTTCATAATAACTGAGATAAGGATTAAAATGGTGGTTATTAACAACATTTGGAATTCCGAACAATGCATCTGAAGTAGCCAGCAAGGGGCTACTTAAGAAGGAAAGATTAATAAATAAAAGCTGCATTGGTCTAGGTTTCCAGTTTTAAAGTATATGTGCCAAGTTAAGTTGAAAAATGCTCCATTAATCATTACTTGATGCATTGGACCTCGCAAAATTGGTAAGTACCTAAAGAATTCTAATTTTGCCTATAATCCAGAACTAGGCTTTATTATCATAACTGAATAATCTATAAATTAGAAGATCGCATCATTTATGTTATCACTTAACTCATCCGGATTATGTAACTTATCACTCAACTTATCCGAGAACATTTTAGTGACACCTGATTTTCAACGCGCTTAAATTACTACTGCCACAATCAACAAGAGCTCACAATAATTTATGCCTGTTTCGATAAGTTAAAAACTTGTTTACTTTTGTTTAAACAAATTCTCTCGAGTGTAAGCAAATCGTTATTCATACGGATCGGAATAAATCCTTACGCTCTTACTTTTTTCTTAAGCTTCTACTTACAACGTTTGCTCATACTTGTAAGCATTTTTTTCTTTTAATTCATATGGCCCAATTACTAAAAAATATTTTTAAAATAACTTTTGGATTTTATTGGAAGATTTTATTATAATTCCAAATATATTAACAAGGTTGTATTTAAATATAATAAATATTTCCAGATGTTGTACTTTTAATGGCACTTGCTATATCTTTAAAAGTAGCCTATACACAAGGATACGCATCCTGTCAAATTCAGCAAGATCCGGTACTCCATCCATTCTACAAACCCGCTTTTTAAATTGATTGGTCTCTAACCGACAAATCTCTAAAGTCTTTAAGGACCCTAGTAAGTTAGAATAGACTTAGCCCATGTGGCAAGAAGCATTTAACTATTAATATACCATTATAAACTTGCTTTTTACCTTCTTTATGTCTTGCTGCTATGGGTAGCAACCTTATTTCTTGTTAGTTTCTAAAAAATATGATGTGATTTTTACTGAATAATTGATTTTGTTATATGATTTTAAAGTAATTTAAAAATGAAATAAAATTAAGCAAAGTGTACAACAACCGTGGCGAGTTGGTGTAGTGGCAGCGTACCAGCCTCTTAGCTTAGGTTTTTTGCGGATCTTTTTCCTGTGAAAAATATCAAATAAATTTTTATTAGAAGCTTCGCAAACAAAACTTTTTAAAACCTTTGGTTAATGAGACAGTACAAAAGCTTTTTATGGTCACTACCGGTATTGGCTGAACTTGCACAATACTAACAACTTGAGGTCTACCACCGGGCTCAACCCGCCCCGCCCATTGTCTACTGGCCGGCATTCTCCACCCCAAGACCTGAAAAGGTAAAAGGTGGAGGCGCAAAGAATACATATTTATTTATTTTTATATGTATTATTGTAGATTTATAAGTTGACATGTAATTTATTTTAAAATGAATAAAGCTTTATGAAATTGGAAATTGGAAATTGCCTTTTAGCCGTGAAGACCCGGGTTCGATCCCCGCACTGTCCATTGGAGTTTTTCATAGCTCGTCATCTCACAGAAGGCAATGACAAACCACTGTGTACTATTTCTGCCTAGTAAACCCTCTCACATATGCTTCGGAAGGCACGTTAAGCCGGTGGTCCCCATATCTGTGTCTAGTTGGTACGCAACACAGATATGTGCGAGAGGGCGCCTACACTCTAAAATAGAGTATGGCACCGCAAGAAGAAGTACCACAACTAATAGTGTGCAATATCAATAAAGCACTAACCAAGATTTCCATTTTTTCATAACTTACACAGAGACCTATCCAATTATATATTTAAAAAAATTAAAACGATGGGCTAATAAAATGGAAATTATTTTAATAAAAATATATTTTTGAACGTGTTAACTAACAGTTTAATTTGTTTTTTCATTATTTAAAATTTGCGGTAATCATACAAAAAATTGAATAAGAATTAGAAGTCATTACAAAACAATTTTTTGCGTTTTTATTTTTTCATTGAAACGACATATTAGGGTTAATAAAGTTATTTGTGATGCTTTTCACATAAATATATTTTTTTCCAAAGTAGAAAATTTTAATAGTATATAAACAGCACCCCAATTTTTTTACAAACACGCTTTTTAAACTGATAGGTCCCCAACCGATAAATCTCTTAAGTCTTTTGGGACTTCCCTTGTAAGTAAGAATAGACTTGCCCCATGTGGCAAGACAAATATCGTCGGTTGAACCACAGACTGGGAAACCGTATGGCGGAGACATAAAATTGCTTGAAATCACACCTTACACGGTGGTAAGATGAGTTTTCGGGACTTACGTCTCGCCTCATACGGTGTAACATTATCTCATAGTGTGACGGCAAAAATAATTGATATTATGTGTTTATTTGGTTAAACAAAATTTGGTGTATTCTGTTACTTTCATAAAATTGGTTTAATTTGAACTGTGAATTCGCTTATTGCTGTAAGACATAAAATTTAGTACAGACACAAACTGGTGAAAAAAATTTTGGAAACAAATAGAAAATTATTTTATTATTAAGAAGTGTTTTTCGATAATGCATGGCGGATTTAAATTTAAAAAAATATATTATAAAAAACTGTTTAAAATTTAGTTTTAGACTTATTTACTGGATTTTAAAAGAATATAAACATTTAAGGAATAGCAATTTTTTGATATGTTCCAAAGATGTTGCGATTACTCGCATCTGCATCCGCATTTGCGGAAATTTCGCAGCAATTCGGACATTCGCATACGCTCACGCATCTGCAATAAATCTATGCGGAGTTTCATGCGGATGCGGATGTCGCAGAAGTTGCTCTACAGGAAAGAAATTAGGTGGGGCCGGCGAGTGGCGCGTGCCGTCTACACGTGCTCATTGACCAATAGGAGCGTTCGGTGACAAGTTCCGACTTCGACGCGTTTGTTATTGTGTATCATTTATTTACGGTAAACCAATCATTACATGTTTAGTTCCGCTTAACGTATGAACTCTATGAACATTTCGGTTTTTAAGTGTTCCAAGGGAACAATTGCTCAGTAGGGCGGGTTTAATTTACAAACCTCTGCGTAACAGACTTGACCCCGAAAAGGCGGCAATAATGCTATTTATTAAATATAGTGCTCCAATTTTTTACTTCCACACTAAGTAATTAGGTAGGTAATAAAAATATTAAATAAATACGGTTTTTGCAATTTTCCCATATAGTTTCTTGTCAAGATCCGTATCCGCTTTCGCATCGGCGGATGTGGGCGTTTTCATCCGCGTCCGCGAATGTAAAAAATCTGCATCCGCAATATCCCTGATCTGTTCTTAATAATTAAAATTTTCCTTTTTTGTCACCAGAAATTATTGCACCGGTAATGTAAATAAAAAGAAATGAATTTATTATTAATAACACAAAAGCAAAAATTCTGTAGACGTAATGCCATACTTATTTGATAGAGGCACTTTGATTGCGTTGGCCAATATGCAAAATGATATGTTTTTCAATTTTGGGGAAAGTGTTCAATATCTTTTTGACCTTAAGCTTTATTTAAACAAAGGTATAGAAACTTTTGAATTTTATAATATTTTAGTGGTTTATGGTAAATAAAACGCGGATATAATTTCTATGTGTCTGTATTCCACACCATTTCTGCTTAGACTACAAACTAAAAAGTAAATACACAGCAAGCGTTTTTCCTTATTTTAAAAAGGACATATAAATCAGATTATATTTGTTTACATTATAATGAACCTTTCAGCTGACTCACAAAAGCGGTTCAGTTAGATCTTTAATTTATAGGCACTTGTAAGAGGAACGCATGGGTCCTTATCTTGGTAATATGATATTTTCCAACTTGGTTTATTGGTTTTTGTATTTTAATCTAAATTTTAACAGAAACTATATCCTGGATGGTTAAAAAGGTTTAAAATAAAAGCTAATTTTATTTTTTAAGTTTTATTTACACTTATATTTAAAAACTAAAAGATTTGTTTGTTTTTTGGAAATTAAATCACCATATTCAAAGCACCGCTATCAAATATTTGCCTTTAGATACAGGGTATTAAAACAAGTAAAGCAAAGCGTCTACAGTATTCTTCTTTTGGTTTCATTCAAAATTTTAAGTATTGTGCTCTAGATAAGAACACATTATTCTAAGTTAGAAAACATTAAGAATACGTATAAAGTGGACAGGTAGAAAAAGACATACTGTATGGCTCAAAAGTAAAATATAAACTTTCTGGAGCTGCTGTGGTTGTAAAAGTATGGTAATTATGTTATTTTACATTATTTTCCACAGTAACTTTTACAGGATTACACGATCCTTTATTCTGTGAGACTCTGCTTATATGTATAAGATGATATTTGGCAGACTTACATAATAAGTATTTAACACATTAAATTAAGCCAGGTATTTAATAATATGAGTCATTATTAATTAAGGATTTCATAATTAGGGTTTCTGCATTATCCGGCGCTGATTTTCAAATAAAGCTTAGATAAAGCTTAAGAAAATAAATGTTAGAGTGAAGGATACTTAACAGCGAACATAAATGAAATTTATTGTGCAAATAGGAGAGTTATTATGACATAAAAAGAGTAAGTATCCACAACAGATACATCGATTAGAAGGAAAACTAAAAATCCAAGAACAAAACATTTAAAAATTTGGGACCTAATATTTTTTTTTATTAACTCAAAATCGTTTTAAATGATCGCTTGTCGAGGGTTTTTTAAAGAATACCGTTGGGACTTTTGTCTCATCCAATAAGCCCTGATAATATTTGGCTAGGTTTGTATACCCTAGTAAATAAACTTATAATAACTTTTAAAATTTAAATGATGCTTGTGTTACTTTTTTCAAGCTGTAGAAGCTATAAGTGACCAAGAGTTGTTTTAAATTAATGATATAGTAGATAATCAACATACCATAATAATAAAAATTACTGGTTGGCCTATGTTATTTACCAAATTGTGTAATTAAATTTAATGTGTCGCATTCATAATATATGACCTCATAAAGTTTATAAAGATAATATAATTGCCACTAGCTGCTTTTTCATTATAACCATAAAATAGGTGATTAATAAATTAAGGCAGAAACGCGAGCCAAACTAAATTAAAATTATATCTAGGCAAATTGCACAGGGTGCAGTTTTTAATTAGATGTGGTATAGCAACGATTAATAAACGGTTAAAGCATAATTTTGCTAAAGTTATATTAAAGGATAATTTACAACTAAGTACGTGTAAAACAAGTTTCGCCTATTTCACCTTTATTTAAATTATGTACAAAACAATAAACGCTATAAAAGTTAAAGTGAGATTAATATTGATATGATATACAAAAATACATTGATATTCTATTCGTTTTGGCTAGATTTGGCTAATCTGGTTGCATAAAAATGAAATGTAATTAATTGGGTGGCCGGTCAGAAAATCCCAATCAATATATCCTGAGCATTAATATCACGGGTCATAATATCCCATACAAAAAAAAATCATGACAAAAACATCCTATAAAAATATCCCATAAAAAATTATGCAAAAACTTACTAATACAAAAATATCCTTATCTTTCCCATTATGTGTAACCAAAACTAACCACGTGTTTGTACTAGCAATATTGAAGATGATGGTTAGTTGTGGTTAGTTTTGGGTTAGACATAATGAAAAAGATAAAGAAATTTTTGTATTAGTAAGTTTTTGCCATAGGATTTTTTTATGGGATATTTTTTTCATGGAAGGATGTTTTTGTCATAAAATTTATTAGTATGGGATATTTTGGCATGGAATATTAATGATCGGGATATATTGACTGGGATTTTCTGACCGGGATTCAATTAATTGATATACAATACAAAAAAATCCTATTTTTCTATTGAAATTCGGGTATATGTGTACATCTAAGTGTATGCAAAGGACAAAATAACGCAGATTTCCATAGAAACAAGTGGATTTGCAACAATAGTTGTGTTTTGACTGTACATCTTAGATACAAATTGCGTAAGTAGATAACTAAATTTAGCTTAATTTAAAAACAAAAGTCTTATTTTAGCATAGAACAAGACACAACTCAAAAGCAAGTACTAAGTGTACTTGTGAATGTAGTATTTAGTCTGGTACATCATAAAAATTCTAGGTCTTTTTTTTAAACACGTCAAGTCGGTGTCCTTTATAATAGTAAAAATATAATTTATTTCATGTAATATTTAGTACCCATTTCCAAAATAAATAAAAGTTAAAGTAATAAGTTCTCATGTTTTACGTATTGAATATTTTGCACTCACTTGGCGTAGTTGTCCATTTCGTGAACTGGATGTCCAGTTCGTGAAGTGGAACTAGATGGTGTAATAATATTTTATTTCACTATCTGGACAATTGTTATGTCCAGTTCATAAAATAAAATTTTAAACTTTGTATCTTAATAACAAACATATTAGGGCCCACGTTTATATGAACTTTTCGACTTAAAATCGATCCAGGAATGCCTCTTCAAATTATGACATACCATTAAGTAACACCCTGTATAATTTTTCCACTTAGAGAAGCGAGATTTATATTACCCTTTTGAAAGTTTGAAATCATCCAGTTCCATTGTATTTTTTGGCATTTGTCCACTTAGTGAAACAATCAGTCGTCGGTGTTTTGAATGGCTTTAAAACATTATATTGAGGTACTAAAGCAAAAATGTTAAATATTAAAGAAAATTTTTTATACGCTTCTTGATCAACATTACACGAAAAAAGTAAATTATATATATATATATATATATATATATATATATATATATATATATATATATATATATATATATATATATATATATATATATATATATATATATATATATATATATATATGTTGTGTGTTGTGTTATGTGTGTTATCTACTAATATGTTTTTGATAGTCAGTATTTCTTCTTAAGTTTATTACATAGAGTCGGTGATTTATGTAATAGTTTAAAACTTAACACAAAAATAATAGCCAACATGACTTTTATCACGGAACAAAATGCAGAAATATATCTAACTATTTATTATCAAACAATAAACCTGTCCTAAAAAGAACAAGGCACTATTTTCCAGCAAGTAATTAGGTGTAACATTAAACTGCCTGCGCTTAATCAAAAAGCAATTTTGTTAACCGCCAGAAGTAAAACCAGACGTTTTAATTTCTATAATACTGTTTCATTGTACTTTAAAATTTAAATGGCAGTGCATTATGTGGATTTACCTTTCTCCTGTTTTTGTTTTCACTAATATTATAGCAAAAATAATTTAATTAAAAATATTGAAGCAGTAATTAATATTTTTTAATTTATAATTATCCCATTATAGCTATAAACAAAAAACTTTTAAGAAATGTCTCAGCGTCACCTAGTTTTGTACAATCAAGCTAAGACAACCAAAGAAAAAAAAGTCTAATAATTTTTGCTGTCTGTGGTCTAGAGTATGTATTCAATTTTTTTTTTTTTTAATTTACGTTGTTTAGATATATGTTTTTAATTTTTGCTTTGATTTACTTATTTGCGCCGGTTTCTAAAACATTTTTCAGTTGTCAAGAGTTGCATTTGCTTTTGTAGGTTTCTTCATCTTATGTATTATTTTTTAACTAATATAGTGTTAATCTAGATCCTCTTTCTCAATTTTTATTTTTTTTTAACAGAAAAACGTGCCATTTTGTTTTGTTAAATTTAATATTGTAACATATATTGTTGAGATAAAACAAAGAATAGGTGTCGTAATGTATAAAATTGTAAGTAGATCAAGCCCTAGGTATATGTTGTAAAAGGTGGTAAGCATGTTTTTGTTTTGCTCAGAAATCAAGGTATACTTTGTCTCAAAAAGGTTAAAAACATTTGTTAAATAAAGCAAACGTAAAAAAGCATATTTTTTCTTAAATTCTAACTTGGTAAGTATTGGTGACAGAAAGGAGTTGCGAAAAAAAAATTATAATTAAGTTTTCTACAAAATGTGGTTAGTTAGAAATCGCAAAATGTATTAAGCGTGTTGCCAAATAGCATTAAACAAAAAAGTAGCAAAAAACGCAAATATTGCAGTTTTTGTGCGGAATCATCTATTTTGTCAAACGAAATTAAATTGCAAAATTGTTGTGCTAAAACTATCAAACTTCCTGTACCCTGTACCTAGATCTTTTTAAGGATTTGCATAAACGGCCAGAAAAATCCTTATTCTCTGATGAAACATTATGCCAAATTTCGTTAAATTTGATACTTTTTGTTTAATAATTTTGTAATCCAATTTTGTTTAAAAAACTGGTCAATTTTGCAAATTAGTTTAAGTGTATAATATGGGATAAAGACTCTATTTTTTTTACATATCCTATAGTCTGATTAATTTCTATTAAGAAAAACACCTAGTAGGTAATAAATTACGTTTACTGACTGTTTGAACCAATGGAATACGTTTTTGTTGGGTGTTTTTCTCAGGCGAAAATGAACAGAGAAAAAATAAAAATCAAGTCATTTTAGTACCTTTGCCAACTGTTTAAAATTATAAACAAATATTTTGCTTATAAACAAATTAAGGGAATTTAAAAAAAAATACTAAAAAAACGGTTTTAAAGTACTTAAAACAAGTGATATTTATCAAAGTTGTCAATGGGTAGATACAAGCGACATCATAAGTTCTTGTTATCGCAAAAATTTATTTTGGGCAGTGCTAACCTTCTAATTTACATATTATTGCTTTTAAACGTACATTTATAAAATTTTTGATTCAGTCAATAATAACACAGGTCCACAAACAAAAGTGGTTTGTACTGGATGTCGGACTTAGATATTTTGGCGTATTTTTTTCCACTGAACACGAATCTAAAATCAAAATTGGGGGTCAAACAGCAAATAAACGAGAAAAACCCGAATTCCGATACCGTACATTTACCGACAAAAACCTGCTACCACCGAATGTCCGGACTACAACTATATAAGTTATAAGAGATACAAAAAATTTTATAAAAGCCAAAAAAACTGCTTAAATTGTCTATATAAAAAGTTATATAAACATTTTTGATAAGATTAAATAATAAAGAAGATATAATCGAGGACGTAATTTTGACAAAAAATTTAGTCCAATATAGGAAAAAAAATAATGAGATTTGTTTTTTTTTTGTTATAAATCATTTATTTTATTTATTTGAACCCCAAATCACTTAAAACTTGCCAAAAAAATTCAAAAATACAAAAAATTAGGTTTCAAACTTTTTCCAAATTCTTTAAAAAATCCTGAAAATTTGGTTTTTTGATTATAACTCGAAAAATATTGCATTTAGGCAAATAAAAATAGTAACTTAAATTAAAGGTATTACAAAAATACATAGTTTATGTCATATAAAGTTTCGTGTATTATTTATAGTTTTTGGTATATTGACGTTTTAAAGTTTAAAAAAAAATCGTTAATATCTAAAATTACGTCTTTTCTCGATTTGTTGCTGTTTGACCCCCAATTTTGACTTCAGATTCAGCGAAAAAAAAAATACGCCAAAAAAATCTTAGTCCGACACACAGCACTTCCTACTTGTTTTGTGAACCTGTGTTGTTAGTAAATTTGGAAGTTTAATTTTATATGCCTAAATATTGGATATTTGTTATCTTTCAGTCATAAAATTAAAATGCCATTATACTTCAAAACAAAATTCCATTAGATGAAGTTTTCAAAACTAATAGAATTACGCAGATATTGTATGAAAACGTGAAAACGCATTTATGGTGACGTTATCTTGTCCCAGAAGAAGTAAGTTTTACATAACTGAACGTAAGTAGTTGCCAATAAACAAACTAACGTCCAAAACAAACTGCGTCCTAAATCACGCAGATTTATCGCATTGAATCATAAATTTTAAATTGTAAAAGAAAAACTTTGAAGTAATCAGAGTAAAACTTTTTCAATGGCTTCTGATTTCAATTGAATTATTTTAATTTTAAACAAATCAAAAACGTTACAAAATATTTTTTGGTGTATTATGCATTACTAGTTATGGCTACAATATATAACATGTCATATCTTGAAAAATTGTGCTGTTGAGTTTAGGTTTTAACTGCTCACTCTCAAAGACGATGGTAACAATCAAAATTAAAATTAATTTTTAATACGCTCACCATTGATCTGAAATATGTTAGTTTACAGTTGGGATTTTTATTAAGCAAATAATAAAAAAAAAACACTTTTAAGTTAATAAAATATAAAAAAGCTACTATAAAGAAAGTTTTACAATTTATAGGGTAACATCATTCTATGCTGACTAAAGTGACGTAATAATAAAAAAATCGGAAAAAAGTTTTATTAAATTCTGTGACCATTGCAGAAAGAAATATATATTTTATTAAAGGACGTACATTCGAACGACATTTCTAGTTTGTAAATAAATCAATGCCGCAAATCAACATAGTAAATCTAATATTAGTTTCCATGTTTTAATAAAAATATTTTTAAATTTTATCATAACAAAAGGAATAAGGAAAAATTTTTAATTCTATGTAATAAAAATAATAGTTAAATTTTCCTTATTGTTAAATAAATCTTTAGTTATTGTTTAAATATTTTATCTACCTACTACCCAAATAAATGTCTATTTATTCAGGTGTTACGTACAAATGCAGACCTTCAACTGGCTATTATTTAGCAAAAAGTAATTAGGTGGAATATTTAACCGCCTGTTCTTAATCAAAAACAAACTTTGTATTCTTGGAAATGTGAAGCCACACATTTTAATTTTCGTAATAATTTTCCTTTATGCGTCTAATTTTGTGTTGCATCACGTTGTTGCTTTCACCTCACGTGCAGCTTTTTGTGGAATGTTGCCTGAAACTATTTTCCAGTTATGCTTTATTGTACTGAAATCTTATATTTCTTTACTCAGTGATAATTTATTAAAAAGAACACGACAATAACATATATGTTTTTAGGATTCTCGTCAGTTAGTTGGAAGTTCTTTCGTTAATGGTTAATTAAAGTGGAATAAACATGCAGTTGTTTTGGTAATAGCCCCACTTTTACACGAAAGCTTCTTCCTCTTGCCGACCAAAAAGCTGTGGAAGACCTTTTGCTCTTTTATAGGTATTGTCACGGCTTCTTTTTTCAGACATAAGTCAATAATATTTCTTTCCTTGCGGCTCTCATTAGAGTAACACTACGTGGTACTTTTATCCATCACTTCACAGTTTAACTGAAAAGGTCCCGAACTTTTTGTTTTCTTTGTTTCTTCGTTTCCGGAAATGCTTAGGCTGTGGAACTTTCTAAGTATAGAGATCTTTCTTTTTCGTTCAAATTTCTAAGTTTCGTATAAATTAACGGATTCTTATTGCACTTACACCTACGGTACTTTAATAATTAGGCTTTAAAACCTCGGATATTGTCCCGAAATAAAAAAGTGTAAGTTTGATAAATTATTTGAGTTTGATTTTCTTCTTTCAAAAAAGAGTTAAAGTTAAAAATATTGCTAAAGTTTTTAAAACCAAACATAAATCGATCCGTATTACCAGGAGACACAAAACAAATGGCTTATAACCTAAAAATGCTTAAAAAATAATTTGTCAAAAAATATTTTTATAACCAAAAGTTGCTAATAACATTTACTTATTTTTTTAATCCAATATTTTATTGAAATTAAACAAATAGACTTTATAAACAATTACCTATTTAAGTATTTTCCTTTTCCAAGATAAAACCTAATTGATAAGTTATTTATCTTGAACCCGACACTTTTTATGTGATGTTCTGGTTATAAATAATTTAGCTAAGTACGTCAGTGTCTCGTTTTACACACCCTAAGATTTTAATACATATACAGTTTTATAAGCAATGCGTAAAAAAATCATACTGGAATGTCCGATCTAATTAGTGGGAAATAATAAATTTATATATAAACTAGCTTTATACCCGCGGCTTTGCCGGCGTGGACTACACTGGCTGTTTTGTTTTTTTCCATTCTCGCGGGATAACACCTCTCGCGTTACATTATACCACGCTCCCTGCGCTCCGTCTTCCGTAGCACGCTTGAGCATTTGTTATTGTATCGTATTTCATTTGTTGTTATTTTCTAATAAAAATGGCGTTTGTAAAGTTAGTAGTTTCTCATCATTTCCCCTTTTAATCCCTTTAGGGGATGAAGTTTCAAGAATACTATAATTTTATATTTTTCTATGTAATTTAAACCCTTATTAATAACCCCCATGTTAACAACTTTAAAAATGATGACTTTTTTAGACAAACTTTTATCCCCATTTTTACCTCCTAAGAGATGTTATTCCAAAAACGTTAAAACATCATTTTATATATTAATTAATAGCCCATATACCGATATTTATACTTTTAAGCCCAGAACTGGCCGAGTTCCAAATAAACTTTTACCCATCATTCCACCCCTTTAGGGGGGGTTAGCAATGTTATAAAATCCTTTTTTAACTGACGTCACCTACCCATAATCTACCTCCGTACCAAATATTATCTTCATAGGTCAAGTAGTTTTCGAGATTTCAGAATTAGTCAGAGAATGTATGATTGTATCAATGAATGACCTTTCCCTTTTATACAAGGTGATTCAAAAAACATATGCCATCGCTTAACAAGTGATTCCTTGACCCAAAAGAAAACAAAAATATTATATAAACATATATAAACATAGGTCCAAAACGGCTTCATTCCGTCCATAATAGTAACAAAAACTTATCATCAGAAGGTGTATTTCAGTCAATGTTATAACTGTGCCAAGTTTCATTTAAATCAAGAACCTGGTTTAAAAATAATGGGAAAATTCCTTCTATATCACGACTTCTCTGTATCTTAAAAATAGGGCTATTTTGGACCTATGTCTATAAAACATTTTTGTTTTATTTTTGGCCAAGGAACCTTCCATTAGGCGGTGACATATATCTTTTAAAGCATTAAACTAAATTTCTAAGATAGTGTAACGCGAAAGCAATTGTGTGATTTAAACTTAAAAAATTCTTGTTCAAGAAATTAGATGAGTGTGAAAGGTTGCACGATAAATTGTGCATAATTGTAGTTTATTGGTCAAAAATTTGCTTAATTCATCGCATAACAACTGATTTGTTTCATGTATTACTAGCTTAAATATTTAGCTTGAAAAGTCAATATTCGGCACTCTGTAATAGCTAAAATCACACTGTTTAAATACTTACATAACAACAAAATATTAGTGACAGTTAAAGAATTTCAACTTTTCTTATCTTTATTTTTGCCCTAAACATTGTGTAAATAAATTTAAATAAATACATTGTCTACCACATTCAGACAAACAAACAATGTTTCCTAAAAGGCGTTAAACAATGTTATGGTTTCATTAATACCATTATCTTGGATTTCCATTGTCTTTAGTTGTTAAGGATACACAAGTGCCGATCAGTGATGTATCTCTAACCATTTTCAAGTAATAACTAACAACTACTCCTAAAGTAACGACTTATATTCATTTTGGTTGTTTACTGAACCTTGACCGAGTTGTCTCGATGTAACAACGGCTGCCAGGTATTCGATATTTATTCTAGGTTTGATAAATACATTCTAGTTGTTTTGAGTTATTACACCTTCTTTTAACCTAATTTTTATCAGTGAGTTTTTTTATAAATATAATTTTTGCTTCCAACTATTGAACGTGGTGTTGCTTTGACTATTCATGTTTGGCCATCCTCGAACTCGATGTTTCACCTCGTTCCGTATGTTTCTTGTGCTCTTTAATTCTAATTTTGTGTAGTATTTGTTTCCTCAATGTATATCTTACTACGTTTACAGGGTATTTGGTGGATACAGTCTTAGAGTGGTTTAAGAGTTAAATGCTTAGATAGCTAGATGCTTGAGAGTTAAATGTTTTAATATTATACTGGTCTGCGATTCTGCGTTTTTAGAAGTTTCTTTGATATAGGGAATTGTCATAAAAGTTTGGTCTTGCCACTGTTAGATTTTTTTCTTGTCTCTATCTGATTATGTGTCGATTGTTACCTTAATAACTCCTTTGTTGTATCCCTTTAAGATCCCTAGTTAGATTAGTAATTTCTGTTTGCAGAGATTCCTTACTGTTGCATAAAGTCACTGCGCTGTTATACATAGTACGTATGACTTCTTTTTTTGTTTCGTTGGAGAGATTAGAGTTTTAATATTAATATAAGTTTATGGTTTTCATTATACCGTGGTTTGTATGTGTTTATTATGTCATTTAACTAGAAAGATGGGTAAAGCAGAATTTTGCTTCATCTCCATTGTGAATTTAATACATGATCGAAGGCAATGTAGATGTTTTAAGAAACCTTTTAGTTCTTTGTAATTACCTGTCCATACAAGTATTAGTTTGTTTTAAAATAGTAACATCTTATTATTAATCTCAATTTACTTCAACAGATCCTAAACTCTTTTATTTCACAAGACTTAAAGTTAAACACAATTTTTAAACTTAGTTAACTTTTTTAGACCAGTTATTGTAAATGTACAAATGTTTTACTGTTAGAACAGTATTAGGGTTTTTATTAATTTTTTAAACTTTCTCTGCACGATTAAAGTACGTAAGTAAAAATGGAACAATGTAACTTTTAATAGGTAACATTGTGTGCATGCTCCTCATCAAAAAGCAATTTGGTTTCCTAAATGTTAGATTAAACATTTTAATTTTCGTCGTTACTCGCAGTATGTTGAAAAACCTGTTTTATATGGTTGTAAAATTTTAGAGCAAAAATCTTTTCGTTATACTTTTTGTACAGTCATCTGTGTAAAAATTTATAGGTGAAAATCAGAGCTGGGACGGATCCTTCAAAAAAGAAATCGATTTACTAATCCGGATCCTGGTAAAGGAATTGAATCACCAATACGAATCAGGAAGGAAAAAAAGGAATCGGATCCAGGGAATCCATTCATATCGGATCAGGAATCCGGATCATCTTTTGTTTTTGTACTTACAAATGGTAGCTACGATACGAATGATTCAACATAATCCAGATGATAAATCAAGCGTCAAAGATTTTAGCATGCAGCCCGAGCAGCGAAATACAATTTTAGCCCCATTTTGAAGTGCTGTAACTCTTAGTCATAAATGGAACATTTAAGGGTGGTTCATAAGGTTTTTAAGTGTGATTCTTGACCTAACGTCAGGCAACCTATAAATGGGACATCTTATTGTAATTTTACAGGAAGTTTTACAAGTACAGTTTATTAAATTATGAAATTAATAATAATTTCTCTGCCTGCGGAATATAAAAAAAGTATTTAAATTTTAAATTCATTTTTGTGAGACACCCTGAATAGAAATACTTAAATGTCCCATTTAAAAGTCCCACAGGGTTATCTCAAGGATAACATTTTAAAAAATTATAAACATCAAGCCATCAAAGCTTTAAAGACCAAATGCAAGTAAAGGTTATGCCCGTTTTTGGATACCACACTACGAAAAAAAATGGTTCATTTAAATTTAGATTTTGGTTTTTCTGACCGTGTTATCAAATAATTAGTTTCATTCTTCTCTGGTTATTGAGTCAAATTTTAAATTAATTTTAAATTGGATCATATAACCCAAGAAAAATAAAACTTATTGTTTTGTTTAAATGTTGTTTCTCTGGACCTGGAAGAAAACATATTTTGGTTAAAAATAACATGTTAGATGTGTTTCTTTATTTTAAGATTTTAATAGGCAGATATTTTAATAGTATATTACATAACAAGTGTGGTAAGTAGATTTTTAGCGCACGCAAAGTGAAGTTTTGCAAAACAGCCAAAGTCGAGTTTTGCATTCACTTAAGTGCGCTAAAACCGTTTACCAGTCGAGTTATGTATAGTATTTTATCTACAACCATCAGGTTTTTTTTGGGATAATAATTTTCCTTTAACGTTTATCTCAATTTTACACTAGAAATTGATTAAACTACCAGTTACCTCAATCGGTGTGAGCCATTGTCAAAATGACACCCCCGCAAAAGAAAGCCATTTCAATCGGCAGGCGTAAATATGGGAAATGTGAGCAACTCGACTATTACGTTTAACTTTTAGGTACCTATATTATCTGTATGTTAGGTAATTTACGTGGAGAGTAATAATTTTTAAATAAACGATTTTTGAAAAGTCCTTAGTACAAATGATCTTACCGCACTAGTGCGGTAAAGTAACAGTTACCACACTAGTGCGGTAAAATGACATTTACCACACTTAAAATAGTGTTTGTAACCTTAGTTACCGCACGGCTGTAGATAAAATTCTTTATCTTTATTTACGAAAGTCAATGTAATGCTGATTAAGAATCTAAGATAAAAATTTGAAAATTTAAAATGGCCAATTTTGGCATTTATAACCTATTTGCCTCTGATTTAGGATGTAAGGGTTTTTGAGGATACTAGGTCAAAATTTGGAATTAATAATCTTAGGTTAAAATGTGGACATTTGAAATGGCGGAAATTGGCATTTATACATCGATTTGTCTCAAATTAAAAATATAAGGAATCGATTTCTTTTGAAATCGATGCCTCTCAAAAAGGAATCGATTCCGAATCAGTTAAAAGTTTTATAACGATCCTGTTTTAAAAAAATAATCGATTCCAGCCTTCGGTTCCTTAAAACTGCATCGATTCCTGAATTTAATTTCTATAGGATTCGATGTCTACCCATCGCTGGTGAAAATGTATTACCTAAAAAGTACCTTAAATATAAAAGTTCTATACTACTTTAAGAAAGCTTGTATAGACCTAGTCTATATATTTCCTGTAATTTTTTTAACAACGTATTAATTTAAAATACATGTGCTTTAATGTTTAAAAAAAGTAAAAGAAGAGTTTTTTGCAACGTTAATTTTATTGCCTAAAGCATAACTGGCAGCCCATACATAAAACAACCGATTTTTTGAAAGTGTCCTTTGTAGATTATTATGTAACAGTGCAGGATGTAGTTAAATGATTTTAACCAACTTATCAGACAGTAATAGCAATCCTGGACTGTCTGTATGTGGTTTTTATTAAAAACGCCAATAAAAAGACATACACAATAATTCAAACGATGCAATACCAATAACTCACACAACATTTTTGCTTAAGCCTTAGACAACTAAGAATTTGCATACAGAAGGTAAAATTTAAAAAAACATTTTCTATTTATATTTTTTATTACACCCGACAATCCAATAACACTAAAATCTTGAACTTCCATTGTGTTTGTTTGTTAAATACAGATACACAACGTTTCGGTTAGTGATGTATCTCCAACCGTTTTCAAGTGATAACTAAAACTATTTCTAAAAGCTACGACCTTATATACTATTCGTTGTTCACCAATGCTTGACCGACTTGTCACGGTTCAGCAACGGCAGCCAGATATTCGGAATGTCTTCACTAGATTTGCTAAATACATTTTGGTTGTTTGCAATTATTACAGCTTCTTTAAATTTTCTTTTCTTTCAGTGGGTTTCTTTAAGCAATAATTTTTGCTTCCGACCATTGTATACGGTGTTGTTTTGACCATGCGTGTTCGGCAATCCTTGATTTCGACGTTTCACCTCGTTCCGTATGTTTTTTGTGTTCTTTAACTCTAATTTCTAGTGGTATTTTTGTTTTCCCGATGTATACTTCACCACATTCACAGGGAGTTTGGTAAATACAGTTATGTTTTGAGACATTGTTGTCCGATCTCGTTTTAGTAAGGATACTTCTCACAGTGGTTTGGGATTTAAATGCTGTTTTAATATTATACCCATTCGCTATTCTGCGGATCTTTTTCAAAGTTCCTTTAATATACGGAATAGTCATAAATATTTAGTCCTATGGAGTCTTGTTCAAATTAGAGTTTTTTGTCTTATCTTAATATTTACCGATTGTTTCTTTAACCAATCTCTTACTGTAGCCGTTTGAGATCCCTAGTTATATTACTTATTTCGGCTTGCAGAGATTCCTTACTCTTACATAAAGTCACTGCGCGGTTATATAGAGTTCGTATGACTCCTTGCTTCGTTTCGTTAGAGTGATTGGAGTTCTGGTGTAAATATTGTTCAGTGTGAGTGGGTTTTTCTGTATACCGAGGTTTGTATATGCCCATTATTTCGTTTAACTAAAACGTCGGAAAAAGGTAGAGCCGAATTTTGTTCCTTCTCCATTGAGAATTTGATACAGGGTCGAAGACAATTTAGATATTTTAAGAAACCTTTCAAGTTCTTCGTCATTACCTGTCCATACAATAAAAGTATCGTCAACATATCGTAGCCAAATCTTTTGTTTGATTAGTGCAGTTTTAATTGCGTGTTCCTCAAACCATTTCAAATAAATATTTGCTATCACTGGAGAGAGCGATGAACCCATGGGAAGTCCATCGTCCTGCGCATAGTACTCATCTTTCACTTGAAAGTCATCTGTATTTTTCTCAATAGCAAATCATTTGCTTTTGAGAAAAATACAGATGACTAAAAACTTTTGTTAAAGCCTTAAACACAGAAGAAAATGCTTTTCTTATTTGTTGGCGCATGTAATAAAGGCAAAGCTTAAAAAATAATTTTGGTTGGGACGCAAATTCGAACCTTTTTAGAGACGAAAAATTTAAAACAACGCTTTAAGCAAAAGAAAAAGGGCGAGGACTAGTGGAAAAGTGGATGTACTTTTCTAAAACGTAAAAATGTTTACTTTTTTTGTAATGATGTAAAAGATATCCAAGGAACTGTCCGTTTTTTAGAAAGATCAAAATGACCAATAAGATCCTGAATTCTTCCTATGATATAACATAAAGCCGTTTACTGCTATTCATCGTCTTCCTCTTTAAACATGGACCGGCTTTTGGTTTAAGATCATGCGTCTACCTGCCAATCAAAATTATGTTGTTGATGTTTCCTCAATTTTGTACGTGACATGACAGTTTACAGGTCAGTATAAGGGTTACATAGGTTGAAATTAATAAAATACCACAGTTTGTCAGTGAGGTTTTTTTATTGTAATTAAATAGTTAAATACAATTAGATTTTATTTAGTGCTGCTATAACTATCTTCTGAAGAAGGAAAAAGCTAAAATTGTAAATTTCAGCAAATGTTATTATTACATAGAGTAGAAAATAAGTTTAAATTTTAAACAAAAAATATTTTATACCCCCTAAAATACCAGGAAATTTATAAATTACTAATTTTATTTGTTTAAAAGTGTGCATTTAAAATAAATGCAATAAATACAATTTTTTTTTTTCACAACATGTTATTATTACCTACAATTTTATAGAATTTTAGAAAACTGTTTAAAATTATATTTTAAACCAAATTGCAGATGGCCATTCTTCTAGTTTCTACAAGAATAATGCTGGGGTGCCCCAGGGCGGCTGGCATCCACTTTGTTTTTGCTACACATCAACGATCTTTTTTTCACAATCAATCACATTCATAGTTTTGCTGACGATAATACCCTCCACTCTAATATTTAATTTTTTAAGCCAGTCAATAAACCTCATTTGGAAACCAAGCGTAAGTTAATGCGAATGACTCACAAGACCTTAAACTTATCTGGGATTGGAGCGCCAAAAATCTTGTTTAGTTTAATGCTTCCAAAACACAGTCATGTTCGCTGTTAGTTACATCTAAGCGGACAAGTTTTGCAGAACAAAGAGTCATTTAATCTTGTCGGCGTTAATTTTGAAAATAACCTCAACTGGCACAAACACATTACATACATAGCTTGAGCGGCTTTAAAAAAGCTTGGATTTCTCTTTGGAGCTAAAAAGTATTTCTCTTCTTCCAATCTGTATACTCTTTATATATCCCAAATCAGACCCTTTTTAGAATATTGTTCTCATGTCTGGGGAATGTCGTCTTTTACAACTCTTAGCATTCTCGATTTCATTTAAAGGAGAGCTGTTCGTCTTATAAATGATCCCACACTTACAGAAAAGCTTTGTCCTTTTGCCCACCGACAAGTTGTGGGGGATCTGTCGCTCTTCTATAGTATTTTCACGGCTTCTGCTCAAAGGCCAGTATAATTTCTCCTCTGGCAGCTCCCAACAGAGTCACACGTACTGTAACTTCCATGTATCCTTTAACCTCCCGCTTTCTGCGTTGCTTTATCCCTAGAGTGTCCAGACTATGGAAACTGCTACCCGCAGACTTTTACCCTTCTCCTACCAGTCTCCAAATATTTAAGTCCCGTGTAAATAAACTTCCTCTTACCACACCTAAGACACCCACGATACGTTAGTACTTAGGCATCAGCCTTCGAGAACTGTCCAAAGATAAAAAAAAATTGCTTAATCAAAAAAGACTTTTTTTAATTATAAAAAAAAGTGTTCCTAATATAGAACCAATAACTGCAACCTAAAATCTTTACTTGAAAGTGATAATGCCTCTTTGCAAAAAGAAAACATTTCTTTTAATAATTAATACATGGTAAATTAAAAAAAAAAGATTGCTCATTTGCTAATAATGAAACGCTGTTATTAAATTTAACGGTGTGGTTTACAACATGTTTTACATATTTGTTTTACATATTTTAGTTTGCAGCTGACAATTTTATTATTAAAATCGGATGCTGTGGCGGATGTATAACCAACGAATATTTAAAAGGATATAATTAAATATATGCATTAAAACACCATATTTAAATTTTATTTACCTAAAAATATTTGATATTGACTTGCTTTTTTGGGTTTTTAATGGTACTATTATTTTAGTTAAAATCAACAATATGGTTAGGAAACAGAACACTTATAATATATGAGTTAAAAAATGTTGAGATGATTTGGATTTTGATATATCCTGGTGATCTTCTGTAGCGTTATTATTTGATTTTGCTTTTTTTACATTTTTTGATACCAAATTTCTTGTTGCTTTTTTCATTCTTATTCCCTAAACACAATAAACATATTAGACAAATTTTAAAACCTCATAAAAATCTCAATTTTTTTAATTGTAGGCATCTCTATTGCGTCTAAATTGCAATTAAAATTTACAATCATAGAATAAAAACTAATTTATGAAAATTTAAATATTAATTGAAAAAAAATTATTACCTTATTTTTAGTACAGTGGATGGGAAGAAAAAAGATGTTTGACCTCCGAATTTTTTTGTACAGTTTCAATTTTTATGAAAATTTGGAATTAAGTTGCTTTCACCCTCTAGATCAGGGGTCTCCAAACTACGGCCCGAGGGCCACATCCGGCCCGCGGACAGATTTTGTCCGGCCCGCGGAGAGCTAGCATACTTGAAAACTCCTTTTAGAGAACAAATAATTTTTATAGCAAATTAAATTTAGTTTACTGAAGTATTCTAATTTTATGTTGAATAATTATTAATATGACATCTACATTGATATGGTCATGGGCTAACTCGCTAACTCATAACATTCTTGTAGGCTTATTGTTATTGTTTTGTGATAAGTTGGATAAAGAAACACAGAATTGTAATGAGTAAAGACATGTATAATATGCAGAAATTTAACTTCAGTATATAATAACTAACAAATTATTGAAATGAGTCCAACTAACATTTTATACATCTTAAATAATCACATAACTTATAACAAACATAATAACATATGAAATACTAATGAGATTTATGTAATTGAGATTTTCCACTGACAATAGTTTGTAGTTGTGGACTAATTTTACTTGTACCAATTATTAAAAGAGATTTAAGATGCTCATCAGTTAATTTCGATCTGTAAACATTTTTTGTGTACTTCATTTTGGAGAAGGTTTTCTTACACGAATAAGTAGTACCAAAAACAGAAAACAGACCACGAGCAAATTTATGCAAATTATCAAATTGTGTCAGTGGAAGACTCTTATAAAATTCCAACAAAGATGAGTTTTGATATTTGTTCTTAATTATATCACTGCATTGTAGATCAATCATTTCCATTTGAAGTTCCGGGGCTAGGGTTTCAATGTCAGTATCAAAAGGATTCTGAAAAATCTTAATTTGATTCGCAATGGCATCAAAGTCCGAGAAACGAGTACCAAAATTTATCTTCAAAGCACTCAAAGTTTCGATTGCAAAATCGATAAGGAAACTCAGTCTCAGTAGTGTGGCTGAATATTTCACATGTTTTAAAATGTGAAAAACATTTACTTCGTAGTTGTGATTGAAACAGTCTCAATTTCTTCCGGAATGATTTGATATTAGTGTAAAAATCAGGAAGATGCTGGTTTTCTCCTTGCAATCCCAAATTCAGTTCGTTCACATGTTTTGTCAAATCGACATAGAATGCTAACTTCCACAGCCATGCGTTGTTTTGTAATTCAGTAAGAGGGCGATGCTTTTCATACAAAAAAATTTCGATCACTGCTCGAAGTTCAAAAAAGCGCTGAAGGACTTTCCCACAACTAAGCCAGCGTACGGCAGTATGATAAGGTAAGTCAGTTTCTCCAATCTCTTCAATAAATTGTCGGAATTGTCGGTGATTCAGCCCAAAAGATCTGATAAAATTAACAGTTGATATGACTGGTTTCATAACGTCAGACCGCACAAAGACTGTTGATGAATGATACAATGTAAGACTAATGGTTTTGAACCACCGTCATTTTCTACAGCCTTTAACACAAGAGCAACCACTCCTTTATCTTTCCCACTCATGTTTTTGCCTCCATCAGTTGTAATACATTTCAAGTTTTTCCATCGAAGGTTCTTTTGATTAATGGCCATTTCAACTCCTTTAAAAATATCTGTACCAGTAGTTGTGCCATGAATATTATACATATCAAGAAGTTCTTCGTGCACTTCATAGATTTTATCTACTCCTCGAATATAAATCAACACCTGAGCAGTATCTGACACATCCGTTGACTCATCCAAGGCCAAAGAAAACCACTCAAAATGTCCATTTTTGTCGAACAGTTGAGAGGATATATTTTCAGCGATGTTTTCTACCCTTCGAGCCACAGTGTTTGCTGACATACTGACAGTTTTTAATAAATTTACCTTTTCAGGGCACATTTCTTCGGCTACTGCAATTATGCATTCTTTGATCATTTCTCCATCGGTGAATGGTTTTCCACGTTTTGCAATTTCAAGAGCCACACGAAAGCTGACACGAGTTGCAGCCTCTTGTTCAGTTTTGAGTTTTGTAAATGAAGATTGCTGCGATTTCAATCCGCGCTGCATAGCTTCGAATTTTTCTGTCCGCAAACTTCCTGTATATTTTGAGTAATTTTGAAAATGTTTTGTTTCATAATGACGTTTAATGTTATATTCTTTGAGAACGGCTATGCTTTCATTGCAAATCAAACATAGCGCCTTATTACTGGACTCAATTACGAAATACTGAATGTTCCACTGATCTTTGAATTTTCTGCATTCACTATCAATTTTTCGCTTCTTTTCCATACTACTAATTCACACAAAAAAGCAACAATTCAAATCAAAATACTGTTATAAAGATGTCTTAAACTTAAACACGCACAAACACGTTTTAAGGAGATATGCAATATTTTATTTAACAACAGTGTCATAGGAACTGACTTGTGGTTGCGCCATAGCCTTCTTATATATTCCAATTACTGCCATCTAGAAGTGAGTGGAAGACACCAGAACTTTCTCGAACCAACGAGATTATTCTGTACGTGCTATTAGCGCCATCTGTTAGCGATAGAAGGTACTACCTATTTCCGCTTGTGTCCACCAGATGTCGTGTCACGTTACTCCTCATGGCTCGTACTCTACGACTAATCTAGAAATTACAGATAATGACAGGAAAATTAATAATATGCAGTGTTGTAGTTTTGCGGACTTTAGTCCGATTTGCAGCATTTTTTAAACGTTGTGTACTTTTTCGGACTTTTTTTTTCATCAGTGGACTATTTCACTTCTTACCACCGGCAACAATGATAATATGGTTTTGGCCCTCGGAACTTACTGGAGTAATCAGTATGGCCCTAAGGCTGGAAAGTTTGGAGACCCCTGCTCTAGATCAAAGTTTATTATAAAAAATCATAGAAATAGACCTTATATCATAGCTAAATATGTAGAATGAATCTGTTTTTATGTTGTGAGTTATATTTAACATTATATGTGTAACGTTTCAACCGTTTAAAATCACCCTTAATAACGAAATTACAAAAAAAAAATCTTTCATTTTAAAATTATTTAATAATGCTTTTATTTTAGAAAAATATATATTTTAACAGTTTACGGTATAATAAATATTTAACCGCCATAACTCAACCTTGAAATAACCACCTCATATGAGATTAACAAAAAAAAATTTTTTGACAAATTAAAACGATTTGATGATACATAATTATAGTCCCGGAAATGAAGCTAAAAAATGGCAAAACCTCGCAATTTTTTTGTCCTGCATCGAATTGCATAAAAATTTGGAGTAAGGCGCTTCTGACCCTCTACTTCAAATTCTATTTCATGGTGATGTGTGCTGTTTGTCTTTTAAGGGTGAAAACTACCTCCAATTGTCAAAATTTATAGAATAACATATTAAACCTTAATGGCCATTTTTACAAAATTGTGGAAAATCGTTTTTTACTTTAAGTTCTAATTTTTCTAAAATTAAGCATTTTAATTTGGTTAAACTTCTAAGATGTATTAATAATACATATATAAAAGAATCGCAGAAAGGTACAGAACTATTTTAATTAAGAGGGAAATTAGGGGGTTGTTTTTAATGATCTTTTCGTAGAAAAAAGTAGTGACCTACCTTATTTTTATCATAACTTGCTCAATTTTCATGATAAAAACTCTTTTTTTGGTTTTAAAAGAAAGGTCTTATTATATACTTTAAAAAAGACCTTATACGTTTTCCTTGAAAAATGCAAACTGAATCTTTCAAATTTAGCATTTGACGAACAAAAGCTAACCATTAACAAGCCGTAGCTCGGTCTGAATTGGTTGTAGAGAAATTATAAAATAACATTTTTATCTATTTTTTTTATAAGCTACAATTTTGCTTTTCACAGTTTTTTTGATAAAATGCATATTTTTAGAGTTATTCGTAAGAAACCCATTAAAAACATCGATTTTTTCGTCGAAAAACTTTTACTTTCAATCGCGAATAACTCGAAAAATATTAGTTTTACGAAAAAAATATATGGAACATTTTTTATTTAAAATTACTTTCATTATCGATTCCTGTAGTTAAAATTTAATAAAAAAATTCCACCCCCAAGATGGGGTGGCAACCACCCCCAGGATAAAAGAACACCTCGGCATGATATAAACTTTGATCCTTGGACTATTCCCTACCTTCTGTGAAAATTTCAGAAAAATCCATGCAGTACAAAAAAATTCCTAGCCAAAATGCCTCATCGCCTGTACTATTTGCAATGCAACAAATCTTTACCTGGGATTATGGAAATTTTAAGTGAAAATACTTACCGCCGTGACATATTCTGCCTTTGACGCGTTGAAACCAATGAGCAGGCTGGGTAGGAATCGAATCCTTTTGGAATCAAATCCAGAAATCGATTTCTTTTTAAGGATCCGAAGGCTGGAATCGATTATTTTTCAAAAATAGGATATAACGAATCCGTGATCCGGATTTGTTATATAACTTTTAAATGATCCGGAATCGATTCCTTTTTGGAAGGATCCGATTCCAAAAAGAAATCGATTTCTAATATTTTTAACTTGAGACGAATGTAAAATCCGCCATTTAAATACGCCATTTAAAATTTACAAATTTTCACTCAAGATTCTTAGTTTTAAAATTTTGACCTAACCCCCTAAAATCCTTATATTCCAAAACTGGGGCAAATTGGTTTATAAATGCCAAAATCCGCCATTTTAAATCTTTTATTTTAAATTTCCAAATTTTTATCTAAGATTCTTAATAAGCATCACATTGATTTTAGAAATTAGGATAAATAATTTTAAACATCACATGACTGTCACGAATAGCCCATACATCTGTTGTGGTTGCACGCCCCAGGATTTACCACTGATCCTGCGGCATGTCCAAAAAGATAGGGTCGCCTTACGGGTGACTTTTTCTAGATGCGAATTCCAGCTAAGAGTGCTATCTAGGATCAACCCCAGATATTTTGCTTCTTTCGCAAATGGTATTGTTTCACCTTGCAGAGTTGGTGGTCTCAAGCAGGTTTCTCTTTCGGGTGAAGGGGGCAATAACCATTTTTTGAGGGTTTATTGTCATTTTTTCCCTTTGACACCAGCTTTGTGTGGTGTTTAGTACTTCTTATAGGATGTTCGAAATCATCTCTTCAGAGTTTCCTTTAATTAGGATGACTAAATCATCTGCATATGCCTGCAGATCGATCTCCCAGAGAGAGAGTATGGCCAGCAGGTCATCCACCAGGAGCGACCACAGCAGGGGGATAGAACCCCTCCCTGCGGGCACCCCTGGCGGCCCTAAATCTGATCATCTCCCCCTGCATATGGGTGGTTATGTTTCTGTTTTCTAACATGGTCCTGATCCAGTCACATATGACCGGACTGATCCCTCTAGAAGCTGCAGCCTCATACAGGGAGTCAGGTAACGCATTGTTGAAAGCTCCTTCAATATCTAGAAATGCAGCCACCACCATCTCCCTTTGTTCCAGGGAGCTGACGATGTTTGCCACCAGGTTGTTGAGCGCTAATTCTGTTCGTCTCGAGATACCTTCACAAAACCTTTCCCAGGATTCTCTTTTTGCTTTCCTGATTTGCTTGTTGTAGTGTGTTAGGGCGGTTTTATATGCCTCCCATTCGCCCACTACTTTTGCCCGATTGAATAGGCGACGGACTTCTTTTCTTAGCGTATTCATGTTTTTGTTCCACCAGGGAGTGTTTCTGTTGTCTTCTTTCCTTTTAAGTCGACAGTTATTGTGATAGGATGAGATAATTGCGGTTCTCAACTGTTCCGCAGCTACCTCTATCTGATCGCGATTGTTTATTGTGGTAAGACAGGACTGGAGGAGGTTTTCTAGGGATAGTTTATACCCGTCCCTATCCAGCCTCCTTGAGTCTCTATACTGTATCCCAGGTCTGGGCCCCGTTTCGATATCAAACCGAATGTGTCTATGATCCGAACAAGATGGTTCGGAAGATACCTTCCAATTAGTTATTTTATTACTTAGAAAGGTTAAGCTAATTGTTAAGTCTAGTACTTCTTTTTTATTATAAGTTACAAGGTTGGTTCGGTCCCTACATTATTAACTTTAAGTTCCTCCCCCAACAAGTAATTGATCTTGGCTATCAACGTAACACAGAACTTCCTTTCCGGATTTTGTATCATGCGCATTGCCGATTTTTAAATTTTGGTGGTAGTGCGCATGACGTGAAGTGCCGAAATGATTAATTCATACTATGCTACTTTTCATATTAGAAATTGTTTTTCTTCCTTTTTTACCCTTATTGGTTAAAACAATACTTTAGTAAAGTTGTACTAAACAAATTTTGGCGACATACCGCGTTAAAAATTGTTAAGACAGTTAACATACCGATTTATTTTGGCGAGAAGTGGTAATATAGGAAAAGGTGCTATGACGTCAGTATCTACGTCATTACTTTGTACCCAGTTTCCACTGCTATCGCCACTAGTCGGGAGGAGCGTTAATAATGGTTATGTCAAGTCTCAAATTAAAATAATGGAGGATTCGCGGCTTTTTTGTTGTTTGGTTCTTGTTCTATTTTTTGCTACGGTTTACCAACTATTTGGGTTGCAGATTTTTCGATTTGGTCGTTAATTCCCAAATGGATGAATTAGTGCAATTATATTTAAATCATAGAGGAAAAGATTTACTTGTTACAGTTGACTTGGAAACGGTTAATATTTTATTGAATGAAAAATTTGGATTATATCTTATCCTTTCGACTTATTTCTTAACTCTCCAGAGACCTTACATTTGGACTTAAACTAAAAAGTGTATTAAACGATTAGTATGTAATGTGTACAGGTGAAGCGAACAGAACAGAAGCGTGATAGTAAAATTAGTGGACTATGTACTTCTATAATAAATAAATTATTTTTGATTTAATAAAAAAATAGTGCATCATAAACCTTAGCAATATTCTGTGTAATATAATTTTAAAGCAAAATAATACTTTCGTAAAATTACGAATCCATTTGTCATCATGGATCGTAATAAAGGACGCTCGTTTCCCGAAAATGAAATGCTGTGTGATAAAATTTTACGGTTTGGTTTAGAACAGGTTTTACATATTTAATTTTTATGGCTGACTATTTTAATATTAAATCGCTTAGTAAAGCAAAATTAAAATGGGTAAATAATAATGATTTGGTTATAAAAAATATACGGGGTTTAAATATAAGTCAAAGTATAAAAAGGACAAAAAAATCCAAGGTCTTAAAACTGAAATCTAATTTATTTTATATATATATATATATATATATATATATATATATATATATATATATATATATATATATATATATATATATATATATATATATATATATATATATATATATATATTTTGTTTATACCCCCCTTTTTTTATGAAATAACTGGAGAGAGTCTTCAAGGACAGAAAACCCAACAAATTTTTAAAATTTTTAAAAAAACTGTGAACAATTTTTTTAAAAAAAAATTAAAAAAGACAAACTTCCTGACGAATATCTGTCGTATGTGGTATATGGTCCCCCTTTTTGCAAAGGATGTGAAAACACCTACTCATAGGTAAAACAAGACAATACTTACGAGAACGCATCAAACAACATATGAATGCCCCCCCGGGGAAAAGGGGGATAAAGCCGAAGTTACTGCTCTAAGCCTTCACCTTTAAAAAACAGGGCATGAGTTCGATTTTAATAACGTAATTATTTTTGACAGAGAAACAATTATTTAAAGCGTAATATCGGTGAAATGATATATATTAAATTGAACAATTCAATAAATTTTAGGACTGATACCAATGATTTGGGTGTTTCGTATTCTCGATTTTAAATAAATATAGAGCACAATTTCAACAAAGCTTAATTAAGAGAACATCTACATGATTATAAAGATTTGTTGACTTTCTTTTTTTTTTTTTTGTAAAATTATTTTTTTTGAAAAATCCCCCTATAGGAATTTTAAATGGAGGGAACCCCCAAATGCCAAACTTTGTGAGGTCCCTTTGGGGGGAAAAAGTTTTGTAAAACAACTGTCGATACCTTTATTAAAAACCCAAAATTTTAGAGAAGTTCCCATTGACAGCTGTTAAAATTTTTTTTTTTTAAAAAAAACTTTTTTTTGACTAAATTTTTTGCAGCAGTGGGGTTTTTTCCCTCATAATATGGAACTTTCTTAAAAAATTTGAATATTAATTTGTTTGGGGGGCATAAGGCCCTGTAGAGTATTGGTAGGTGTATCTAATTATTAATTTTAATGTTGTAACGGGGGTTTTTTTTTTTTAAATTTTTTTAAATTTTTTTGATTTTTTTTTTTTTGGGGATTTATTGGCATAAGGACGGGAGCTTTGCCCTGTCGCATGGTCTTTGGAATTCAGCCCCCCCAAATTTTTTCCCCTTAAAAGTATTTTTTTTTTTTTTGTTTTATATCTAATATATTTTAAGAAAATTATTTATGGGTGGCCTAGCCTGGGGAGGGGGATTATAAGTTCCAAAGCCAGAGGCCCCGAGTTCAAAACCCCTAATAAATGCTTTTTTTTTAAAATTTTTTTTTTTTTTTTTTTTTTTTTTCTTGGTTTGTTCTTTTTTTTTCAAAAAAAATTTTTTTTAAAAAAAAACAGAATGTATATTTTTGTTTTTCGAAAGTTTTATGATTTTGTAATTTAAAAAAAAAAATTTTTTTTTATTGCTGTTTTTTTCATGGATATGGGTGACTTGGGGTTTTTTTTCCCCGGGCCTTTTTTTTGCCTCATAATATGTTTTATGCTTTTTGATGTTAAAGATATTAGGTTCATATACCATTTTTTTTAAATGTGTCTTTTCAATTATAGGCCCCCTTTATAAAGTGGCAATCCAGCCACGAAACGTTGGGATAATTTACAAAATGGAAAATTTTCCCACCCCCATCCCGCTCCCAAAAAAAAAAAAAAAAAAAAAAAAAAAATCGGGTTTTTTTTAAAAAAATTTGGGGGGTATCACGTATTTTTTAAATTTTTTTCGATTTTTCTATTAGCTTACGGCCGAGTAACGATCTTTTTATTAAAGTTAACTATGGAGTTGACAATGGGATAAATTTAACAAAAAAACGTAAAAAGGGGGAAATTTTTTACAACAGGGAAAAACCCCTTTTTTGTTAACTATTTGAAAAAAACAATTGTAGTTATCACTATAGACACACAGAAAAATTAAAAATTTTTTTTGGGAATAGGTTTGGGCGCTCCCCGTTTAGTTTCCCTTTTAGCGAGCGTCCATCGAGAGAATATACGTGCACACGCGTTTTAAAAAAAAAACACTGTTGTCAAACCAATAAAAGAAATAACAAAAAGTAGGAATTATTTCTGTCAAAAAAAGGGTTTAATTTATATTCGTTTAAATAATATTAATCTTTTTTTTTTTTTTTTATTAAATAATAAAAATTTTAAATTATTTAAACTTGTACTGTGGGGAAATTTTTTTCCCCCAAAATATATGTATTCCTATGTAGTAAAAAAATAAAGTTGGTAAACATGATTTCAAATTTTTACAAATTCTTTTTTTTTATTATAAGACCCTCCTTACATAACAAAAAAAAGTTTGTTTGGCCCCCTAAATTTTTTTTAATTTTTTTTATAAAAAAAAAATTTAAAACGTTTTTTTTAAAATTTTATTTTTTAAATAAAATTTAGAATTTAAATTTAAATTTAAAAGGGGGCCCTCAAAGAAGCAAAAAAGGGAATTTTTTTGGGGAAAAAAAAAAAAAAACATTTTTGTTTAATTCATTCCATATCGTATTGCCATTTGTGCCTGGTAAAGGGTTTTTTTTTTTCCCCGTTTTAATTAAAATTTGTTTTTTTGTTAAAATGTCGGGAAATCTATGTCAATATTATGACTGCCGAGTGAGTCGAAGAGCAGATAAAGTTGGGTTTTTTTCTTTTTCCCCTACAAGAATAGTCCCTATGTGCAATTGATTATAAACTTGGTAAGTTTTATTTATGTATATTAAAATTATTTGAAATAAATGCTTATAATTATATGATCGACACCTAAAATTTAATCGGTGTTTAGAGTTACCTTTTGATATCTAGTAATTAATTCAAATATTTGATATGTAAAAGGGTGACCGCAAAAATCGCTTAAAAACTGCCTGTTTTTTACATTTATTTATTTAGGAAAAGCATTGCTTTTTGTTTTTTGCAAATTTTTAAAAATCACTTTTATTTAGGGGTTGGAAAAATGCCAAATCAAAAAAAATTGCAAAAATAGCAGTGATATTAAAAGTTATTCTCACTGCAATTTTTGTTTTAAATGGACCTTGAAAAAATTAAATAATACATTTCCATCCCTGCAAAGATTGTAAATCAACCCCCATGAACTATGTGGGGGTACAATCATCCCCTAAAATATATAAAATCATGTACAACTTTAAAATTGCAAAAATATCAGATTTTTTGGACAAGTCTAATAAAAAATAAATGTATATCATAGTCAACCACCCTTTTCTCAGGGTAAAACTACCCTTATTAGTAAAAAAATGAATGAAATCCTAGCTTACAAAAAAAGTCTGAACTTCTTATTTTTTGATCCAAATATAGAAAGCAGGTGTACCTAGATTTTTTGAGATCACTTAACCAAAACCACCCCTGCAATGGGGTATTCATCCCCTAAAATTAAGAAAATTCATGTTATATTTGAGCTATTCTAAAACATTCAAATATATTTTTTAATATTTTAAAAGTTTTATATGATTTTATACATTTAAGGGGATGAATTTCCCCCTTGCAAGGTAGCTTTGATTAGAAATGAACTCGAAAAACTAAGAAGGCCTATTTTATACATCTGGGATGATAAATATGAGGCCAAAAAGATTTTTGCATGGGTTAACATTTTATTTATTCTGATATGGTTTCTTTAGTTTAGGTGTTTATTATTAAAACTCACTCTAAACTGTCCATCATATTAGATATCCTAAAACATCTAATATTTTTCACAATTTTAAATTGTATATGATTTTCAACATTTTAGGTGTATCCCCTTGCAGGGGTGGTTTGGTTAAGTAAACTGAAATCTAGTTACACCTGGTTTATATACTTGGATCAAAAATACCAACTAGGACCTTTCTTGAAAAAGCTAGTATTTTATTTAATTTTTCGTTTTGATAAGGGTAGTTCCACCCTTACAATAGGGTAGTTGATTATCATAAACATTTATTTCTTATTAGATATGTCCTAAAAATCCGATGTTTTGCATTTTTTGAAGTTGTATACGATTTAATATATTTTAGGGGATGATTGCACCCACACAAGCTTCTTAGGGATGAAAATTTATTATTTCTTTTTCCAAGGTCCATTTAAAACAAAAATCGCAGTGAGAAGAAACTTTTAATACCACTACAATTTTCACAATTCTTCAGATTTGGCGATTTTCCAACCCTTAAATGGGGGTGATTTTTTAAAATTTGCAAAAAACTAATTTAGTATAAAATTCATATTTGTATGTTTTTTCTCACCTCTCTATAAATTGTGAAAAAAAACAGGCAGTTGTTGCGTTTACTCCTTATGATTACAAGCAAGGTTCTATATTTATTTTTAGGACTGAAATAAATTTTAAAAAATTAAGTTCCGGGGGGATTGTAAGCCACTTACACTGGGAAATATGGAAAATAATTTAAGTCGCACGTTAATTTTGATTGGAAAGTATTTTTTTTTATTCAATTATATTTTTTATTTCTGCTTAAATAATCGGTATATTTAACTAAGCACGGTACCTCTGGAGCTGGATAAGATTAATAAAAATGTGACGGGATTCGAATAATCCATGTTTATACTGTAAAATCCAGTTTGACTTGAACTCGTATCTGCTCCCTTTCTCGAGATTTACAAAAAAATCTTTTTAAATTTTATAGAAATTTTTGTATTTATTTTGAAAATAAAAATGCATTAATTTAAGTTTTGCAATATCTAGTAATTTGTTTCATATTCCCCGTGTAAAGACAAATATTTATATTTTTTTTAATATCAATTTTAAGATTTAACAAAAAAAATCTAAAAAACTTTTTTATTAAAAAATTAACTTTTTGATTTTTTTGTTACTTTATTTTCGATAAACTTAAAAAATAAAAATATTTGTCAAATTAAAAAAAAAAAACAAATAATGTTGATTTTACATCCCAAAAAAGTGGGGTCGTGATTTTAAACAATTACCAAAATTTTAGAATAAATAATTGTCTTTTATATTGTTCTTAATAAATAGGTATTTGCGTAATATTTAAAAACTCTACAATTTAGACTCAGCAACCCTTATACTATGTAAATAAAGTTTTATGATAAAACTACAATAAATATAAAAAAGCTGATGTGACGATTATTTTTTTTTATAACTGTATAAGATTCCTCATAAGCCTGCTAATTTTTAAAAAAATTATATGAACTGTAATTTGATTTATGTTATTGTTAATAATTTTAAAATATTTTTAGCAGCTTTTCCTTAACCCCTTGGGTTCACTAGCCAACTTTTTAGTTCCATTTAGGACTTTTGAAACACTGTATTTACATTTCATATTAAATGATGCCCAATTGCACAATTATTACCTTTTTGTTAACATAAAAAAGTTAAATTCAGCAAAAACTCTAATGGTATTTTATATTAACAATAATAATTTATTTATTCACTATCAGCGGTGGCGTACTGGCCAGCGTACCAACCTCTCAAATAGGCCTTACGAGGGATTTTTTTCGCAGATTGGATTTGTATGCGGTTTTTTGCATTTGATTCGTATGAACGGCTACAAACTTAATAAACACATTTAATTAATGGAAAATGAAAAACTGGATTTGTGTATTAAAAAATGCATTTTTAAGTTTACAATTACATATTTTTTTCTTATTACAAACTATAAAATGCATTTTAAAAATTTATTTTTCTAATGCACAACGGCAGTTTTTCATTTCCCGTTAATAAAATTTGTTCACAAAGTTTTTAGAGGTTCATACGAATCGAATACCAAAAACCGCATTTAAATCTATCTTACAGCACAAAAAATTCATCGTGCATTACTTCGTTTCCTCGACTAATATCTGTGCAAAAAGCAGTTTGTTGTTTTTGCAACATAAATATGGAGGGAACCTACGCTTTAAATAGACTATCTATGACATAGTAAGAAGTCAAAACGGCAACGCTGAGAGGTACCTCAGCAGGTAAAAATTGAATATTCTAATAAAATTCGATTGTCGGCAAAAAGTATTTATACAAAGGGACTGGGCGTCTATAGTGATAACTAAAATTGTCTTTGCTATTTGTCAAAAAAAAAAAAATTTGGTTCGGGATTTTGCGTTATAAATCAATTACCTTGCACAGAATATGAAAAAAATAGGTTTGGCACTCTTTTTAAGTAAGTTATAAAATTTTTCTAAATAAATAATTTTACCATTATTTATTAAATAGAAACAGCAATTTTGTAGAAAAACAAAGCAAATATTTTGTCTACTCCAGATGTAATGCCGCCCGAATTTATCAATAAATGTACTAGCCTGAATTGTATTAAAAAACCTGTTGAAAAAAAAACAAATTTAAAGAAGTTCTGCAGTATTGGTCACTTGAACTATTTATCCTACCCCTTGTTTTTGAAAAAAATATAAAAAATTACTTTGTTAGAGTGCCATACCTATTTTTTTCATATTCTGTGCAAGGTAATATTTTTGAAATTATTTTTTTAATGTTTAATTGATTTTTAACGCAAAAACCCGAACTTAATTATTTATTGTTAATCAGTTGGCATTAAATATTTAAAAAAGTGCTACGTTGCCAAGATGTTTTATTTTTCTTTGTTAGTTTAGTTCGTTGTTAAGTTTTATGTTAACTTTAACAAATAGGGTGATCGCACTTGCCATTTTCAATGCTTTTTATCTGGTGTCAGACGATTGATACCAGTTAGAGAGCATTGAAAATGCCAAGTGTCACTTTAATGAAACGTTTGGAAAGTTTAAATTTTATTATAATTTTGAAGAAATATTTATTTATTTTTGAATCCCACAAAACAAATTTAAATCATTTAAAACTATTTATAAAACGATTAGGTATAATTTTGTGTTTTTTTTTTAAAGATAAAGTACAAATTAAAATTTAATTTAATTATGTATTACGCAAATTTGAATATAAAAGCTTTGCTTTAAATTGCTTATGTCTTGTTGGTCATTGACCACTTGTTGTTTTTATTTCATGCAAAACATTTCGGTTTTGGGTCTAAATGTTCATAAAATCAAACTTATGTGTTTTGATTACTTTTATGTTAATGTATATGTTTTGTGCTTTTATGTCCCGTATTTATGCTGTTAAAGCATTGTGTTGTCACGCCAAAGTATTTCTCTTTGGTAGTTTTGAAACATTGTTAATTACAAAATATGTAACTTTTTGCTGCTAGACACCTCGCTTTTAGTGCGAGAGCAGTAAGGGTGAAAAAAGTTGTTGCTAGTTTTATCAAATTTTGATAGAGACATATTTTTTAATATTAAAATAATAGATCAGATCGCGCGGATAACAACAATATTAAAAACAACGAAAAAAAATAAGTTATTAATAGGCCTGCTTTCATTAAAACAGCTCATGGTCAATTAAACATAAAAACATCGTCAGACTCGTTGTCGACGTCGTTATCGCCGTCATACCGATATACAAACGTCAAAAGGAAAAAAAAAGTTACATTTACAGAGTCGGCCATTAAGTCTTGGGCAAAAATTTGTCATATTTTTACTTTTCTGCCAATTTTGTAAATCGTTTTTTTACCTTGTTTTACTTTTAATTACTATATAGCAAAAGGTAAAAGAAAATATTTATATTTTATAAAAACTAACAAATTAATAAATTAATTAACAATTTAATAAATTCAAACAAACTTAAATATCCTTTCAAACAAATTTTACATTTTATTGCGGCCCTGTTTTTTTCTAAGACAGAGTTTAGCCTTCCAGGCATCGAATGGACCAAAGCCCGGGCGTAGTCCGGATTTCCTCGTAACTCATTCCACGCATCTAAAATTTTATCCTTAGGTTCGTTTACATTTTGCGGCCTAAACTCATTTATTTTTTTAACTTTTAAGCCCCAAACATTTTTCATAACATTTAAATCCGGACTTCGTGCGGGCCACGGTAAAACCCTGATACGCTGCTCCTCCATCCATTCATCAACTTGCCGGGCCGTATGAATGGCACACTTTTCTTGCTGGAAAAATTTCCGGACAAAAACAAAATTTTTGTCCGGAAATCGATCCAGTACAGAAGGAAGCATGATATTCTGTAATGGATCTGATATATACCTCCGCATTAAACCTGCCTTCGATAAAATAACATACACCAAGTCCTTGTGCACTCAGCCACCCCTTTACCAACATTTACCGAAAATCGCCCACTACTTCTGTCATTTTGGGTATATTTTTCATCAAATCGTGTTCCTTGAGGCCTGTATACCCAATGTGTAGCACCACTGAAACACTTTTTCATCGGTGAATATTATATTTTCCCAAAAAAATTGAGGGTTTCAAGTGAAATTGTAGAGCAAATCCAATGCGTTGTTCTTTATTTGCATTTGTTAAAAACGGTTTTAAGGCTACCGGTTGGCAGCGCCGTTCTAACCGATGCTGGGAAATTGCTTTCCTTTTTTGCTGTAACTAAATTATTGTCTTGTTCTTAATTCGATAGTTTGGGGCGACCACTTTCAGCTTTTCTCTCAAAGGAGTGTGTTTCCTGCCATTTTTTTTAACAAAATGAATAGTTCTCTTTGGGATGTTAAGCTCTTCCGCCACATCCCTTTCTGGCCAACCTCTCTGCTCAATATAATAAATAATTAATACTTTTTAATCCAATGTTAAGTTTGCCATTTTAAAAAATATTTTTCCTACGAGCGTGCGGAAAAGTCCACTTTTTCGCACGCATTTGAGTGCGCAAAGTTGCACTTTTGCATACATGCAATATACGAAGCCATTGCAAGTTTTAGTTTATTCTCTTTTTTGTTTGTTACTTCGTAATTTTTAATATTTCAACTAAAACACAAAAAAAACATTTCTTTAATTACCCTGTATAATAATAATAAATGATTATGACAAGTCAAGCAACAATATGTAATCTTGGTGATTTTAACACATGTCAGATTTTTTCTTCGTTTCCATATGAACAAGCAATTGCACAAATGAATTTCAATACAAACAGAGCCTGGGCACTCCTAGTACTGACTAGTCGCTAGTGTAACGTCACCTGTCACATTAATTCTCTATCTTCTAGTTCTGTCGGTTCTGTCGGTCGACAGAACATACTGTCATTTGTATT
>JAHBCN010004834.1:60248-92589 GCA_019359885.1 Listronotus oregonensis | reverse complement strand
TATGTTCTTTTTATCTAGTTTTTATACACTTAGAATGAGATGTTTTTAATTACATCCCATTAAGAAAATGTTAACTTTTATCATTTTCTTAAGAATTCTTCAAGATCTTTAGGGAAAAATTAATTAAGAAGATGAATATTTTACATTTTTTTAATATGATGATGATAGCCACAATAGGCCACTTGCACACCATTTTTTTATTGGCTAAAAATAACCAATCATAACAGAGCTAGAAACATTTAAATTCAAATATAAAATATTGGCGCGACACATATTCACAATGCCTCGTCGACACAAGCCACTGCAGCTAAGTTCCAATATTACATCTCGGAGGAAAGCGGCGAGTGAATAGAATAAGAAGCAACACAATCTTCGTGGACCTGTTTTTTACTTATAAATTGATACAACATTTAATTTCATCATATCTTAGCAGGCTTGTCTAATAATCACCACACTAATCAACACGTTTTAGAATACCATAAAAAATATCGCAAACAGACAACCACATAGATGAAGAAAAAGCATTATTTATCACAAATAATCAATCGATCACATTCTAAGCTTTTGTTTTTATGCAAAAAAACATGTCTTCCGCTAAAAACAGTGTTGCCAAGAATAAGTTTTTAATAAACGGTTAGTGTCTGGGCAGTGTTATCAAGTATACATGTCCCTTCCTCCTATTCCTTTATAAGTTGTTTGCCACAGATGCACAAAGGGGCTTAATGAATTTCGAAAATGACAAGAAAAGAAAATTTCAATACAAAATTTGAGCGCCAGTAGCAATTTTGGTTGCCTACGCTTCACACATCAGAATCAATACGCTCTCCAACGTTGTCGCGAGCTCCGCGCTACCGCGCCGATTCGCCGCGAGCTTGTCCAACAACAATTCGTTTTTTTGTTCGCGTGTGACGGTTCGATTTCTGACAGTGACAGTTGGTGAAGTTCGTTGAAACAGAGACGACGTAGACCCGTTTTTCCGCAATCCAGCGGCTTTTCGTGTCCGTGAGTGTGGTTTTCCAGTGTTTTTTTTTGTGATAATCACGTGAGAAAGTGATACAATGGCGGGAAGACTAGCTGGACAGACTATAAACGACCGATTGCTGGCCGCAAAGCACAGCATAGCCGGTCAAGGACTGGCCAAAGCTGTATGCAAAGCTACGACCGAGGAAATGATTGGCCCTAAGAAGAAGCATTTAGATTGTAAGTGGTTATATAAAAACGTTACGCCTATTAGCCTTTCACTTTTATGGCAATCTTGCAATATAAATATTTTCCTCAGCCTTTTAATTAGCAAAAACAATTTAAAAAAATCAAACTGACAAGTGGTTCCTTATCTAATCTATCGTGTGACGTTCGCTCTCAGATAGGATATTAAAAACAATAGACTAGGCAATTTCTCGATATAAGGAACTAGTTTGCGATATCTAGTCAGACGTATTAAAAAATCTATATAATTTTATCCCTATAGGTGGCCGTGCGGTGAAACCCAATGACAGAGACAGACAGGTCGGTCTTCACCTGCCTTCCGTTACTAGCTTGGGTAAACAATCACATGTCGCCCAACCATGTGTGTTTCTTATTCCGCTGGTTTTATGGTCAGAATTCTAGGCAAGGTGCTTTAATTTCCAACAAAAATTTTTAAATTACTCCCAAAATTAATCAAAATAATTTAATAATAAAATTATTCAGTTTATTTACTTCTAAAATTGTTTTCGTTGTGAAAACAAAAAATAGGAAAACATGTTCTGTCGTTAGGTAAATTTAAATTTAATAATTTAAATTTTAATTTAACAATTTAAATTCAAATTTAATAATTTAAATTTAAATTTAATATTTTAAATTTAAGAATTTCTCAGATGTAATAAATTTATTAGAATATGTCACCAAATAAACTTATTTCTAAAAAAACAAATCCTAGATGCTACGTTTTGAGAGCAATAAGAAATTGCCTTTTCTGAAATTTAATATGTTAAAAAATAAGACATTTAATTTTTTTTTAAAATGCTGTTAAAAAACTAGTAGACACGATGTCTATGTTAAAAAATCAATTTTTACCACATCGTATGTTTGAAATCATCAGCTGAAACCGTATAACTATCTTTTTGTCGTCGGTAGAGGACCTTCACAAATATCCGAATTTTTATTTGGAGGTCAAGAGTGTCGACTGCCTTGTTTTCGAGAGTATGGGGACAGCGCGATAAATTAGAACCGGAGTGGAAAGCCAATGAACAAGTTTTTTACATGACGTAGTTGCAGCTTATAATGTCTTGAACTGCGAAAAAAGGTGGATGTTCTCTGTAGGGGTAATAATTGCAGTTGTCATAGTCACTTTCATTTAGTAAAAGTCAAACTTCAAAAATAGTTAGATTTTCTGTAAATGAGGGCGCCAAACCAAGTGATGGCTACGGTGAACTTTAGCTCCATTGCTAAATAGCAATATTTTAATATAATTTTTGTTTTCACATATTTGTTACACCATAATAAAACACATAGGGTCTGAAAAAACGAAATTTTCACTCACATTATCACAAAATAAAATAATTTCTTTATTTCCCGTATAAAATATGCTGAGTAATATGGCGGACTAACATGAAAAGAGTGAGAAAAATACACTAAAAAGACATTTTTGTTGACGTTGCGTCCTTCAATAAGCAATGTTGCCAGATGTTTTCTAATAATTTGTTATTATTGAAGGTTGTTTTTTTCCAATTTACAGAAATGAAGTTTTTATAGAAACAACAAATCAGAACTAACCAACAACAACTTTCAAACTATTACCTAGTTTTGGTTAGTTTTTGGTTAGTTGTCGTTAGGTTTTCCTCATTAAGTTGTAAAATTTCTTTATCATAAATGCGCCGTCGAACAATTTGTTTTTGATTCGACAACGTCGCAAATTCTGGCCTTTTACTTAACCTAAAAACATAGTATTTTTTCGACTTTTAATTTCATTTTTTCTCTGCAAAAATGCATTTTTTCGGATTTTTTCTTTTGAAATCTACTAAACAAAAGTGTTCTTTTTATCTGTAATATTTATTTTTTTCAAATCGAATGGAGCTAAACTACACCGGACCCCCAAGTGATATTTTGCAAAGACATCAAGTACAATAGGGACAATCCATCTTATTAAAAACACCTGTGTTTTTTGTCCTTGTAATTTCAGAAACATTATAAATTAGTGATGGACTACAACTTTGATAAACCTTATAAAGTCAGCTGCGATCATATGAACAAAGGGAACATCTTCATCACTTCCCAGAGGTCTGACTTGGTACACCGATGGTTCAAAGACAGATCATGGAGTGGGTGCTGATGTATTTGGGGAGAGATCCAAAGCGAGTTACAGCTTTCCATTGGGCAAACAAGCCGGCGAAGAATGTGAGGAGATACCACAACCAAAAGGTACGCATTCTCTCAGAAAGTCAGGCTGCCTTGAAAGCCTTGAATTCCAACATTTTACAACCGAAATCGTGATGGAGTGCCTGAACGACGCAAGAACTTGCCGCCAGGAACAAACGGATATAACTCCTCTGGGTTCCTGGACACACGGGAATAGACGGCAGTGAGAAAGCAGATGAATTTGCAAAAACCGGTTTATGTAAAATTTTCATCAAAACAGGATGAAAACAACAGAAGCTCCTTCCTAAAGTCCTTCAGAAGATTGGGCTAGAGCTTTCGACTCAGAATCCAGTTGAAACCCAGAAATTTTGATATTTTTCATCAAATTCTACAAGTTTTAGTACTTTAATAATTTTTCTCCCCTTTAATTTAAATGGGGAATCTTTCGTAAGGTCCTACAAAAGATTTGTCGAAAGTTATAGAATTTTTCGACATTGTTGAAATTAACAAATTCGCCGAAAATTTTGCTCCCCTTTAATTCAAATGAGGGATCTATGTAAAGTTCTACAAAAGATTTGCCAAAAGTTATAGAATTTTTGAACTTTGCTGGAATTAACAAATTTGCCAAAATATCAAATTTTTGAAATTCTAATAAATAACGTTAAATTTTGATAGTCTTAAATATTGCTCCCTTTTAATTCATATGGGAGATCCTTCCTAATGGCCTTCAGAAGATTTGCCCAATGTTATAAAATTTTTGGACATTGCTGGAACTCAGAATCCAGTTGAAACCCTAAAATTTTGATTTTTTTCATCAAATTCTAGAAGTTGTAGTACTTTAATAATTTTGCCCCCTTTTATTCAAATGAGGGATCTTTCGTAAAGTTCTACAAAAGATTTACCAAAAGTTATAGAATTTTTGGACTTTGCTGGAATTAACAAATTTGCCAAAATAGCAAATTTTTAAAATTTTCTAATAAATAATGTTTAATTTTGATAGTCTAAAATTTTGCTCCCTTTTAATTCATATGGGAGATCATTTCTAAGGGCCTTCAGAAGATTTTCCCAAAGTTATAGAATTTTTGCACATTGCTGCAACTCAGAATCCAGTTGAAACCCTGAAATTTTGTTTTTTTTTTCATCAAATTCTAGAAGTTGTAGTACTTTAATAATTTTGCTACCCTTTAATTCAAATGAGGGATCTTTTGTAAAGTTCTACAAAAGATTTGCCAACAGTTATAGAATTTTTGGACTTTGCTGGAATTAACAAATTTGCCGAAATAGCAAATTTTTGAAATTTTCTAATAAATAACGTTTAATTTTGATAGTCTAAAATTTTGCTCCCTTTTAATTCATATGGGAGATCCTTCCTAAGGGCCTTCAGAAGATTTGCCCAAAGTTATAGAATTTTTGGACATTGCTGGAACTCAGAATCCAGTTGAAACCCTGAAATTTTGATTTTTTTCATCAAATTCTAGAAGTTGTAGTACTTTAATAATTTTGCTCCCCTTTAAATCAAATGAGGGATCTTTCGTAAAGTTCTACAAAAGATTTGCCAAAAGTTATAGAATTTTTGGACTTTGCTGGAATTAACAAATTTGCCGAAATAGCAAATTTTTGAATTTCTCCACTAAATAACGTTCAATTTTAATACTCTAAAATTTTGCTTCCCGTTAGAATAGAATAGAATAGAATATGCTATATTACCATTAAGTACATAATATGTACATAGGTTCGTCAAAAAATTTATATATACAAAACCAGTAGTACCCATATAAGAACATCAAAGGTAAAATATGCTAAAACTTATCAACTAAATAAACAAAATATAGAACACAAACAAATTTGTACATATAACATGCTTAGTCGTACTTATTGAATAAATAAACAATAAAAAACCTGTATACACAATCAATTTTGTTGTACACAATATAAACATTTACACATTCAAAGGCAAAAGCGCTTATAATACAAATATAATACCAGAAGATATTTAATCTAGTGATTTACCAATTTTACAAATAAATAGATTGAAATGGAGATAAATTAGAATGATTGCAATTTTACAGATTTTACAACTAAATAGATATTATTAAAAGACTGTAGTTAAAAGTCAAGTTATTCAGCCTTCTAAAAACTTTTTTACAGAGTAAAAAAGCACCATCAACAAGAAACCTTTTCACCTCACTCTTGAATCTAACACCACGCAAGGTTCTAAGATTTGGACTTAAATTGTTATATAAGTTTATACAATTATACATTGGCGAGCTCATAGAAAGAGGTTTTGTGTTTAGGGACCAAAAGCAAATCCCTTTTAAACTAGTACTACTCTTCGAATGTAAACTTGTAAATAGATGTCGGTTTTTATTGACAAACATAAGACATTTATATATATATAGACGCATGGGAAGGTTAAAAATTTGTTTATCAACAAAAGTCGATCTGCATGAGTCTCTAAACCCCATATTAAAATTAATCTAATATTCTCTTGAGCAACCAAAACCCTCTCCCCAGACCACTGAAGCCCCAGACAATAACATTGTAAGTAAGAAAAGTGTAAGCCAGAGAATAATAAACCGTTATCAGACTCTCTTCACCTAAAGTGTTTTTTAATTTAAGAATACCATAGTATGCGGAGTTCAGCCTGCACAAACATGATCAATGTGCATATCAAATGTACAGCCTGAATCCCAGTAAGCACCCAAGAATTTAACAGAATTTGAAACCTTTACATTGTTCTCAGCAAAAAAATAGTCTGGTACTGGCTTACGAATATGCATATTAAAAAGACTGTCTTTTCTGTATTTAAAATTAAGTTATTTTTTTTACACCACACTTCAAAGTCATGCTGCACCTCCATCATGCCCGCTCCAAGCTCCTCCAAGCTGTTAGACACGACCACAATAGTTGAATCATCCGCATACATGTCAGATTATTAGCTTTTAAATGGGTTGAAACATCATTAACATAAAGTACAAAAGTAGGGCCCGAGGATCGAACCTGCGGAACTCCCAAGTGTATTGGTTTAGTATCAGAAATAGTCTCCCCATATTTAACAATTATTTTTCGGGTTAGTCATATATGACTCGATCCAGTCAAGAAGAGAACCCCGTATGCCCATATTATAAAGTTTGTTATGAGAAAAGACCTATTAACTGTGTCAAAAGCAATTGACAAATCAAAAAAGAGCGCCACAACAAACTTTCCCTTGTCCAAGCTTTCATAAACAAATTCAAGAGATTAAACGATGCAGTCTCTGTAGATTTCCAGGAAAGAAACCATGTTGACACTCTTCAACAATGCGTATCTACCCACAAAATGAATTATGCGGCGATAAACAATTCCTCTAGCACTTTGAAAATATGGATGGCAAAGTAATTTGTCTATAGTTCTCTATACTGGTTTTCTCATTTTTTATAGATTTGGAACTATATTTGAAGTCTTTAGTACCTGTGGGAACACGCCCTCTGATAGTTTAAATTTCGAGATCAGTTATAGGAAATCATCTGACCAATGGACTTCAGTAGTTTAGAATTTATACCATCAGTGCCTGAAGAATTTTATTTTTAGGCTATAATTATGTTTCTTATCTCAGTCTCATCAGCGTTTATGACCACTATTGAATTGCTCAATATGGGACCTACTGTACATATGGTCTACTTGCACCATACTTATTAATTATTTTTTTTTTCTGAGACATTGCTAAAATAATTTACAAATTTGTTTGCTACATCTTGAGGTTCAGTGATTAATTCATTTATTAACAGTTAATTGAATAGTGTGATTATCCAGATTTCGCCTGTTAAGTTGATTATTTACAATTTTCCCCATATATTTTTTGCTTTTATTTGTAGAGGAGGAAATTTTATTTTTATAGTAATCTTTTTTACAATTTTAATTTTATTTTTATATTCCCTTTTTAAGTTTATAATTCTGAAAATTTCTTCATTTTCTATGTTTTTGTAGCCAGTATAATCCGTCCAACTCTAATTTTAATTGTGCTAATTGGGAGTATCCCAAACTTTTCAGCCCTAAAATTTTAACAGCATTTACTCTAACTGACAGGCACAATCCAAGCAATATATCATATTTTCCAAAAACACTCACCATGATAGTTCCCTTTAATGACATAGAATTTCATACCAATTTTGATTAATTTTGGTTAATTCATACTGGAGATCCTTTCTTAGGACCTTCAGAAGATTTGTCTAAACTTATAGAATTTTTGGACATTGCTGGAACTTAGAATCCAGTGGAAACTCTGAAATTTACTACTATAGCGCCGGCCGCCAATTTCAGCTTCATGAAAACAACAATGGACAGATGGCCACAAAAACAACATATGGATCGTTAACATGCATCACCTGGTCAAAACACGCAAATGCCACTCTAGACAACCTTTTTAAGAAACTAACAGCTGAAGTCCTTCTTCTGGGTCGTACTCAGTTAGGATAAGGAGTGCATTTCTGACAGGCCACTGTCATCAAAGGAAACACTTGCAGAAAAGGGACTTACAAACGGTCCCCAACATGCAGGCTGGGAGGAAGGAGGAGCAGGAAAAATCATCACACATATTATAAGACTGCAAAGCAAAAACACACAAAAGACATATTATACTGTGTGAACATACCCAGAATGGAAACCCCCTTTCGCATGAACATCTTAGTAAGAATGTACTAGACCTTATAAAGGAAGGAGGACTTCCATAACAAGAAGGGGGGGTGCAAATAGGCACATGCTGCCTAAACCGAGCGTTAGAAGACTCAAATTGTGCATGAGTGGCTTTACGCCCAGCCAAAATATTCTATATAAGAGGTACATATTATGATACTCCCACAACGCTGGCAACAGTGCACAGACTTAAAGGATGGATACGTCGAAAAATAATGTAAAAATTACATATTTATTGTAGGTAAATTAAAACTCAAACCAAATCACTTAGTCGAAAACCAATATTTCTGTGGTGTCGACAAATTTACTTACGTTAGCAAAATTACACCGCCTGAATTTCCATGGCCTACTTTTAAGCTAACATTTAACCGTATGGATCAAGTCATGTTGACCTCCAATTAGAGACATTTTATTATTAATAACAAATTATTGTATTAAACAGAATTAATTGTTGACTAGATCTAGTTGGCGAACCAGGTTATTTAAATAATAATTAGTCTGTTAGGTCGATATTTAGCCAATAATATGCAAAATAAAGCTGCGCGAAATAAAAATTGTTGCACCTGCAAAAATTTATCTCTATATACAGGGTGTTCGGCACATGAGTAGACGTACGTAAATTTGAGATAGCTGGGGTCGTCTGCTATGCGGTCCACCCAAATATTTTGATCTCGGCCCTAAGATTTTTTTTTTAGATTTTTAAATTTTTTTCCCAAAATTTTCAATTTTCAGATTTTAAACTAAAATAACTTTTTAAAAAATCATGAAACTGACAACATTTTTATTTTATTTTAATCTAGACTAATACTAGAATCATACAAATTTAATAATTGGGGCTCATGACAGCTACAAAGAAAAATACGGGCCCTCAAACCACAAAAAGAGGTAAAAAATAATTCCAAAGAGCCAACTTTGCATTGCATTAAAAATAATTAGAAATGATCGAGTATTTCTAATTAGTCAAAAACATCTTCAATTTATGCCTTTTTGAACGATATGCAATAATCATAATTTGCTTTAAAACAGCAAGAGTTATTTGTCAACTTTATCAAGGTGGGCATTTTTACAAAATTTTACTTTTGATAAAATTGACAAATAACCTCGCAAATAACTCTTGCTGATTTTAAGATAACTGTGTTTATTGCATATCGTTCGAAAGGGTATGAATTGAAGATCTTTTTGACTAATTAACTAAATACTCGATCATTTCAAATTTTTTTTTAATGCAATACAAAGTTGGCCCTTAGAATTATTTTTTACCTCTTTTTGTGGTTTGAGAGCCCGTATTTTTTTTTGTAGCTATCATGGGGCCCAATTTGTATGATTCTAGATTCTAGTATTAGTCCAGATTAAAATAAAATAAAGATGTTGTCAGTTTCATGATTTTTCAAAAAGTTATTTCTGTTTGAAATTCGAAAATTAAAAATTTTGGAAAAAAATAAAAATTCTACAAAATTCTTAGGGCTCATTGCAAAATATCTGGGTGGACCGCATAGCAGACTGCCCCACCTATCTCAAATTTACATATGTCTACTCATGTGCCGAACATCCTGTATACAGTATTTATTCCATCATTATACCATTAGGGTGTAAAAAAATCATTATTTTTTGATTTTTTTTTAATCGACCAATGCAACACAGTATAAGTAGAATGGGCCTCTTGCATACCATTTATGTTGATCGAAAAATACGTCAACTACCTTCCTTTGCCTGCTAAAGAACCACCTGCTGAATATGTTTTCTCAGAAAAATAGTTTCGGCGTAACTACGATTAAAATTGAAATTTATTTTCTGGGAAATTTGCTGTATTTTCAATAAAACTCAATGTTAAAGTTTGAATTATAAATTTCGCGCTAAAAACGCTGTCTCTGTAATGCCGTCGACATATGTTTCGCGTGACGTCATATGCAAGTAAACAAGTTAACAACGAGTGCAACTACAGTGAATTTTGTTAATAATTTCTCAATTTATTGGCTAAAATGGTATATAAATGGTGTGTAGTGCCACAATGTACCAATGCTTCTCTAAAAACACCACAAAAACTGTTTATATCTGTCCCAACAAATTCAAAAAAGCGGAAAAAGTGGTGACAATTAGCTCGAAGTGATCCAAACAGCTTTGTATCGCATTCAAATGTTTTGATGTGTGAAGGTACTTTTAATGTAAGTATACAAATATCCTGCTTTAAATACCTACCGATTTATATACCGAAAATATTGCCTTTAGATAACTTATAAACACTTTAAGGTGTAACCTAACTTTTGGATTAGAATAATTTTGTTTGTTGCAAGTTAGTACTTTTTTTATACTAAACGGTATTATTATTGAATTGCAGATGGAAACTGATATAATAAATTACACGAAATACAAAATGGGCTTCGCGATGAATTTACTTTGGTACTCCTTATATTTCTACACTCCATAATCATAAACTACAATAAGATTTTGAGAAATACTGAATAATGAACACGTAAATAAATAATTTTTTAGAGGTAATTACACAACTGTTTTTACATTTTTGAGTTCTGCAGCATAGTAGTCAGCGTTATTTTTAAAGAAACGCATAATCATAAATGCGTCTATCTCGGGTAGGTTTTTGTTTTCGGCTTGCATAAAATTTATGTCCATTTTGAGGTACGTAATTATGTTACTTGAAATATGTTTTTTTTATATAAAATGGCCAAGGAACAGTTATTTAGATAGTTAAAGATCGAAAATAACACCTGAAAACACACAATTCAAAGCTTGTGACATTTATTTACTTGCAAGTTACGTCACCAAAGGTGTAGCCAATCACAGAGCGTTCCAGTCGCTGAATTAATTTTAAAAATATTTGAATTTTAATACGTATATTTTGCAATAAATATGCATATTTTACATTATATTATAGAGAAATATGCTTCTTTAAAGTGATGAGCGAGACCGGTCTTGGTCTTGCGGTCTTGGTCTTGGTCTTGCAGCAAGACCAAGACCGCCTTTTCGCTTGCAAGACCAAGACCAAGGTATGCAAGACCAAGACCAAGACCAAGACCGAGGTGTGCAAGACTCTTGCACTTTTGCAACTTTTTTTAATATTGTAATATTTTATTCTTTATACTATTATCTGATAGGATGACCACAATTTAAAGCTTATTTTCCATGGTGGCAAATAGCCTATTGGGCTTAATTAACATTGTCGATATCTGTCATGTATAAAAGCCATGGATTCATTTCGGAATATCTTGAAAACGGTTCGTACGATATTTTTTTAAAAACCAATGCAATATACCTAAATTGAAGTATTAGAAAATTTTAAAAAATCCCTATATTTTTTGATCGTTTTGTTCAAAAGATATTAATTTTTGAAAGTTTACTCTGTTCTATTATTAAGAAATAGTGTACACTATTTTATTCCTTTTTTACGTAATAGCTCTTATGGAAGGTGTATTTTAGGACTAGGTTGGTCCAAAAAGTGTAAAATATTACTGACGATGAATAACGAACAGACCTCATCAGTTGTGTGTTCGATCTACCTTTAGAACGTACTAACTGTAAGGAACTTAACCAATCTATTTTCCTCAAATTTAACAACACTTTAAACAATGTCAATCAATTTAAAATTTTATTACTCCGATACAATTAAGCAATTAAATTTTACAACACCTGCTCGAAACAATAGTCGTAAAATTAGGTTCAACAAAATTATCCGACAAAAATTTTTTTTTCTCAGTCAAGTCATCGACTGAACATGCAAAATATGTGGACTTTACTCTGGAGATTTGACCTTATCTGCGTCATTATTGATTTATATTGTGCCACTTCTCGAATTAAGGTGTTCTTCTTTCTTCTATATTCTTTGTTTAGGATCTTTTCTTCATATTTTTAACATTTCTGGGCGACGAAAATAATATCAAACACACATTTTTGCACTCAAATTTGATATTAAAGATGTGTGAGCAAAAGAACAGTGCTCATATGTAAGAACATGACGTTTCTACTTGTTGAACGTCATCAATCTAAAGTGGCTTTTCCGAGCACGTGTTTACTTGTAAATACGGTCCAGCGATATTTGTGTAGTCAGAATTATGTATTATAAAAAAATTGTGCCAAACAAAATCACTAATCATAAACACACGTCAAGTGGAAAACAAATCAAAATATTTACTTTTCACTGTGACTCAGGAAGTGATGTCGACGTTGGATATATAATTTTAGCGATGGCTAAAAATAAAAATAGTTCTATGTAACTACTCGATTCCTTCACCTTTTGTCCGATTTTCACGTTGAGGCTTTTTCCATAGATATATGCTGCGGGTATATACACTATCGGACAAAAGTAGAGCAACAATTTTTTTTAAATTCATGTTATTGGATTGTGGTTTTTGGCTAAGTTTAATCAAGTTAGGAAGCTCCCAGATGATTCTGGTTTCAAGAACAATTAAATGAAAGAATTCCAGCTTGAATGTTTGTACCTTGTAGTGAAAGATCTGGGAAAACAAAAAGATGAGCCTATAGATGAACTGTTGAAAACCAAAGGAATTATGTGTCGCATATTCTAAAATACATTTTTTCCTCCTTTTAAATTTTTTTGCCGGAAAATTTGGGTGCAGAAAGACAAAGAAGAAGAGAGGTTTAAACAGGAAACAGGGAAATGAATCAAGATAAAGAGACGCTGGAACCCATCTATTTTTGACTACGGGTTGGTTTTTAAAAATAGGTGATGCTACAGAACAAAAAAAGGAAAGGGGAACGTTTTTTGTCGCTGTACATATCTCGCGCAAAATAATTTAAAAATCATTGAAAGTTTCGGGAAAAGAGAATTTTTGGAATTTGCACACGCCATAACAGGTTTTGTTACTTTTTTTTAATAAAAAAAAAGGCTGCCAGATCTACCGAAACAAGCAACATTGTATTTAAAATTTTAATTTTTTTTTGGGCCTGGGAATTTACTAATTCCCCTAAGTAAGTTTTATTAAAAAATTTTTCTATACCTAATCTCCTTTAAATATATCACTATTTTTTTAAGGAAAATAAACATGTTAAAAGTTATATTTACGGGGCCTAACCGAGCTGGTTTACAGAAATTTTAAAGGGGAAGTATATTTTTAAAAAGTTTCACATGTTTTTTATAGCAATAATCTTGGGGGTGTCCCATTTTGCTTTTTTTACTGATATTAAATAATGATGAAAACCCAATTTTTTAAATAAACACCTATTTTATCCATTTTTTAATACATTTTTACTAAAAACTTTCATACATGTTTCTATACCATCTGTCCCCGTTTTTAAATACAAACGAATTTTTAATTTTTCCCTGTTTTTAAATACTATCTACAGTAAACCACCCGTTTAAACAATTTACCTAGGTAGGCCATGGAAGTTTGTTTTTTTAATTGCTCTAATCACTATTTGACATATATAAAAATTATTTAGTTTGTTTAAATAAAAAAGAATAAATGCTAAAAATTAAAATTTGCTATATTCAAAAACGGAAGATGGGTATAAAAAAATGTTTTTACATTTTGTGGGTTAATTTTTTTTGGGTTTCCAAAAAATGGATAAAATACAGTATTGATTTAAAAAAATAATTTTTAATCATTATTTAAAATCAGAAAAAACATTTTTGGGACACCCTGTAGAATATATTGCTAAAATAGCAGGGGGGGACTTAAACGCAATTTCGTCCAAAAATTTTAGTATCCAGCTCGGCTAGGCAGTAAATATTAAACCATTTTAATATGGAAATTTTTCCCTTTTTTAAAAATAGGGGATTAATTATTTTCTTTAAAAAACGGTAATATATAGGTATAGGGAAAATGTCAATTTTAAAATTTCTTAGAATTTTGTGTAGAACGAATATGCAAAAAAAAACAGGGTGTTTCATTTAAAATTACAATGTTGCGTTGGTTTCGGTTAGATCTGGCAACGCTGCACTTTTCCAAAATATTTTTAAAATATAGCTTATCACTGTTATGGCCGTGAACTTTCAAAAGTTCTTTTTTTTTGGGTTCCAGAACTTTTAATAGGACACCCAAGAATTTACCCTGTATTTTTTTATTCACATAACAAATAATTCCGTAATGTTTGTGCATAGATTCCACAGTTTTATATGTTTATATTAAATAAATATATTAGATTGTAAAAACATGTCGTTCTCCCTTTTTTTTTTTATAACAAAAAAATGTACGTGTTACAGTAATTAGCTTATCATTGATAGAGTTCAAAATATAAACAAACTATTTTCATAATTTACTTTTTTCAAAAATTTACATTTTTTTTGACTTGTGAAATTAAAAGATTTATCAGATATATAATCACTATGACCCATTTTTGGGGGGGGTATGGCCCTAAAATTTTATCAAAGCGACGAATCTATACCCCCATCAATCATAATCAGTTTCAAAAAAAGGAAGACTACGAACAAACTGGGTTACGGCGAACTGTGTTATTACTACCTCTTGCGTAACAGCGACGTGCAACTTTACTTTTATATTCTTCATTGTGGTTCAATCGCGAGAAAGAAACGCGATTTTGCACATTCGCATCTAAAAGTGGGACGCGAAACGCTGGGAAAAATTCCATCGATTCCGAAAGAGATAGATAGTTTTTGGTGTGAAAATATGCTTTCATTATGGAAAAAAAGGTGTTTTTTAAATTTTTTTTATGGCGCCCCGCTTCCCCCGACTATAAGAAACATTTCTTTTACTAAAAAAAGAGGCATTTATTTACAAACCTATCATTTGAACACTATTCTAATTTAATTCGAAGCATGGTGCTGCATTTCCTTCTTAACAAGGCTCTAAATTCTCTTGGTTTTATCTTGAAAGTGCAACGTGTAGGTCACTAACAACATAAAGCCGTTTTTTTTACTTTAATTTTCATTAAAATAGAAAACTTTTTCTACATAAGTAGTTGTGCTGTAAAATTTTAAAGTCATTTCAAGTGATTAAAGGAGGATGGGAGATATTTTATCCAAAATGTTGTAGATCACCGATTTTCAGTCATGTTTTGCCACTGAGTCGTATTTTCAGTCGATTGCTTGCTCTTGTATTTTTTTCTGAAACTAGTGGTAAATTTATGTTCATCATTGTCATGTAAATAAAAAAATATGTAGACGATTGTGTTTCATATATATATATATATATATATATATATATATATATATATATATATATATATATATATATATATATATATATATATATATATATATATATATATATATATATATATATATATATATATATATATATATATATATATATATATATATATATATATTTATATATATATATATATATATATATATATATATATATATATATATATATACTTACTCTTAAAAGTAAAAATCAGAATAGGAAACATTAGAACATATTTTATACGCGGTGTTTAGAAAATTGAAAACCCAAGAGGTGGTGCATTATTTGAGAAGATATGGAAATAAGTTACTGGGAAAAGTTGTTCAAAATTAAAAGGTAGTCTCTAATACCACTTTTGAAAAACGGTCTACTTTTATTTTTTTTTGTAATTAAATTTATTTTTTCTATTATCAATTTAAATTTTAATATCAATTTAGATATTAAATTTTAAGCTGTTAAGTAAGCATTTAGAGCTGACAGACATACTGCGGCTACTGAATGAAAGCGAAGTGTCATTGTGCTTGTCACTATCAACGCCTACTAGTACAAAATTTGAATTAGTTAATTGATAATGAACTTTTAATCACAAATAAATAAAGTGGCCGATTTGTAGTAAATTGTATTAGAATTGCTCTTTGATATTAAACAACCTTTCTGGTAACCATGTCCATAGCCTTTGCAAATAAATGCACTTTACTCTGTGTTCATTTTAGTTTTTTCAGTTTTGAACACTCGCGGAGAATATGTTAAATGTTTGGTCCCAATCTACTTTAAGAAGTAGCAAAAATTTTTATCACAAGTGCTTTTTCGATAAATTATGCCGTGCCAGTAGCTCATTTAACACTTTTTCCTAAACATACCAGTACGTCTACTTAAAGCAGTTGAATAGTAAACTTTTATTATTATTTTTAATTTTATCAAAAAAAGCTACCCCTGGAAAATGTTGCTACTTTTAGAAAAGATTGGGATAAAAACATTTAACAAATTTTATGCGGTATACAGAAAATTTAAAAACTTTAAATGGTTCAAGAGTCATGTGCATTTATTTGAGAAGATATGGAAATAAGTTAATAGGGGAAAAGTTGTTCAAAAGTAAAAAGATAGTTCCTAATATCATTCTTTAAAAATCGGCCTACTTTTTTATTAATTTGTGATAAAAAATTATTTTAATATTAATTAACTAATTCCAAATTAACAACTCGTTATTGTACTAGTAGGCGCTGAGTGACAATAAGTTATAATTCATTACCCGCAGTAACGTCAGCTTTAAATGCTTACTTAACAGCAAAAATTTATCAAAATTGATGTTATTAAAATTTAAATTGATAATAATAAATTTCATTACAAAAAATAAAAGTAGGCCGATTTTTTCGGAAATTGGTGGTATTAGAGACTACCTTGAATTTTTTAAATTAATCCCTTTTCCTAGTAATCCTATTTCCATATCTTCTCAAATAAATGGCACTTTACTTGTGTATCATTTTAAGTTTTTTCAATTTTCTGAACAATTCGCGTACAACAAAATGTTAAATGTTTCTATCCTAATCTGCATTTTGAAAGAAGTAGCAAATTTTATTGTTTAAGAGTAGCTTTTTTTCGATAAAATCAAAATTAAAAAAGTTTTTTTTCTTCTTCAACACTTTTTTTTTCCGGGACATACCGTATATATAAGGAGAGATATAGCAGATATATATATATATATATATATATATATAGTAGCATATATATATATATATATGTATATATGTATATGTATATATATATATATAAGAGGTATATAGTATATATATAGAGTATATATATATATATATATATATATATATATATAGAGTATATATATATATATATATATATATATATATATATATATATATATATATATTTTTTTTTAATTTAAACTGATTTTTCGTTGTTTTAAAGATAAAAAATTATATTAATTTTTCTGAGCTCCCGCATCCCCCTTAGTGTTGCTTTGCGCCTCACCGGGGGGCCCGCCCCCCAGTTTGGGAACCACTGGTCTTATGTCTTCTCTTTTATGTAATGTGGTGCTTCTATCCTTATAGGCGTTATTGATGGCCATATAACTTTGGCTGGACCCCTTTGAGCATGCCACCAGAGGTCCATGGATTTTTGCAACGGTATCCGAAGTCTTTCGGCCGCTAGCGCTGATGACAAAAAAATGGTTTTAGAGGCCAAAAGTCGTCCAATTTTTTTTCATTCGAAGTTTTTGGTCATTTTTTGGGGTCTTTTGTAATTTATCCTTACGAATCGTTATTTTATGAAAAAATAGTTCAAACAAAAGTTGTAGAGAATTTAATTACGAACATTTTCCATTTTTCTTTTTACTTTTCTGTGCGCAAGCAATCGACTGAAAGATGTTCATGCGCGGCCATTTCCTAACTTCTTTTGCTGCTTTTATCGATTATAACGCGATTTCCACCTATTTCGAGAAAAGAACTAGTTTTAGGGAAGAGTGAGATAATATGACACAAGCGGGTTATATGGCGCCATTGACGCCCTGTCAGGAACTTGTGTCAGGAGAAACAATTAATGTGCAAAAAACACAATAAAATGTGTTCTAGTACTATACAACATATATAACACATATAACAAACCGAGTATAGTCTGGCAACCGTATCTGTGACAGTGCGGCGTCGGTAATGGGAAGGAAGTTGTAAACCAAACATGGCGTACTTCATTCATAAAAAGCACAGCGGCGTGCGGATTTTCCAAAAGTTCAGGAATATTTTGTAATTTGTTTAAATGTATGGTCGTCACCAAAAATAAAGGCATTTAAAGACCATCAGTAACAATTTCACAAAATATTTCATGGAAAGTTAAAAATGCAGAAAAACGTTATCATCTAATCGGTTTTTTTATTTGTTTACCTCTAAGATAGGCGGGATTTTTAATTTTTGGTAATAATTCAAAATCAGGAAACGTCGTTCTACGTTCCCTGTAGTATTATCATTGCAATTTTTGATAAATGACAAAGAAATTTATAAAATAAAAACTTACTAAGTAAGCATTACTATTACTATAATGTTAAATCATTATCTACCCATGTCTCGTCCAAATAAATAATATTTCGCCCTTCTTGGCAATATTTTCGTATTTCGTGTATATATTTGTACCTCCAATGTAATATATTAGGACGCTCCATTAATTTTTTTTTATTTTGAAATTTACGCAAAAAAACCGTTTGATATTAGTAACGTCCTAAGTGTTTCCCTAGAATATGAAAAATTTAAATCTTCTCGCAATTTTTGCAACAATTTTCTACTTGTCGGGACAACTTTCAATTTAAGATAAAACCTATTTATCATATGTCTTATCACTTGAAAATCAAAATTTTTATTCTTCTCGACAAGAGAAAGACGCCGTCGTTTTTTTTAGGACTGGATAACATTTGATTGGGGTTATTTTCCAACCCTTCCTTATCTTCTTTATTAATTTTTCGTACAGTTGATACGGCAACTCCGGTGTAAAGAGATACCCGATCAAGCTTACGTTTAAGTGGCAATTTTAAAAATTGCTTGCGGCTTCTTCATCGCAAACCCTATTAACAAAATAAAACAAAAATAAAATGGACAAAAGTATATTTAAAAGTAGCTTTTATTTAATTTATGAAAAGGTGTATGCTTTATTCTGTGTATAACAGTGTTAGTTCTGAAATAAAAGCGTATTACTCAGTCTTTATTTAGTGACAAGCGGGTTGCCTAATCATCGAGACTTGCCCGCTTTCTTTGTTACTTGCTAACAGCTTAATGAAAACAATACTTTTTTCATATTTTTGACGTAAAAAATGGTATAAAGACGAATAAAGACCCTCTTCGTAAAAAATGTTGCAAACAGATGACTTGCCACCTTTAGTTGCCGCTACATATTATAAAGATTTCTTTTTCGTATATTTAATGTTTAAACCCAATAGAAAAAACATGATTACTGTTTTATTAGATTATTACTTACCTATAAACATTTGCTATTACTTCTTTTGTTTGTCCATGTAGTGTCTTTTCGCAAGTAAATTTGTTCATTTTAAAACAATAGTAATACTATTGAAATACTATTTAAAAATCAAATAAGAACTAAAAAATGTATATACAAGGTAGAAAAACAAAACACAACAAAACAAGCAAAATTACACAACACCAAATTTAACACTTAGAAATAAGGATAAAACCTTTCGACCTCCGACACTGAATGTTTAAATATTCGACATTCCAAGAGAGGAACCAGAAACAGCGCAAACAATTCCAATCACAAGTAAATTTACCCCATAGAAACAAGACATGTGACAAGCTCCACCAACCAGGTTCGTTTACTTCGCAACTGGACAAGCCTTTTGTTTGATGTTGCCAGTTTAGACAAAATCGATAAGGTTTTTGGAAAATAATTACCTAATAACATAATATTCCTTAGTAAAACAAAATAGATATTAAATAAAAATTAAAGTATATAACTACCACATTTAATTCTCAGCTTTTTTTTCAATATTTTATTTTGTTATTGTAAAAAAAATATTTTAACATTAAAATTACTACTTGAGTATATAGTAGTAAGTACTATTGCTTTTTTGTAGTTAAACTTGGCACACACACGTATATTCGTTCGAAATAGTTTAAATTCCTTTCGCTGCTACAGTTAAGTTTGTCAGACTATACATTATACATTATTTATTATAAAATCATTTTTCTTTCATAAGGTACAATTTTTTTAAATTCGTTTATCACAGTACTTATATCAATATTTGCGGCTAATTCCTGTTCCACAAATGGAACCAGGAGATTTTCTAAACGTTCTTTGCGCATTGTGGATCTTAATTTTGATTTTACCATACTTATTTTCGAGAAGGTGCGTTCGCGTGTAATCCTTATCAAATAATTTTTTTTTTGGTATGATGGCCTTACAAACTGGTGTATTGGCCACTTATCAAATAATAATTTTCATATTTTAAATGCAGTAGCCTTTTTCAGACTAGTGGGGGTGCCACAGCACCCACGGCACCCACTGTGCGCACGCCTATGGTCGCATTACCCCACGCGTCACATTCCCCTCTCCCCTATACTTCAAATAAAAAAGCAGGCTAAATGATTCTGGACGATTTTTGTTTTTATTTTTTTTCAGGCACATCATTGTGATCGCGATATAATCGATAAAAACAGTTAAAGAGGTTAGAAATGGCCGCGCATTAACATCTTTCAGTCGATTACCCGACGTACAGAAAAGTCACAAAAAAATGAAAAATGTTCGTAATTAAATTCTCTACAACTTTTGTTTAAACTATTTCTCCATAAACTACCGATTGTAAGAACAAATTACAAAAAAACCCAAAAAAATGACCAAAAACTGCGAATAAAAAAAATTGGACCACTCTTGGCCTCTAAAACCGTTTCACGTTTGCCCAGCAGCACGAACGTCCCGAGTTCGATTCTACCACGACTCCATAAACTGTTTTTATTAAAAACTGCTTTTAAAAAGCAAAAGAGCTGCTGTTTTTAATAAAAAAAGTTTTTGGAGTCGTGGTAAAATCGATCTCGGGACGTTCGTGCTGCTGGACAAGCGTGATATATAAGGAGCCATCAGGGCATTGTACTGAAAAAGCAAAAAACTTGCAGGCTATTTATGAATCAACTAACCTTTTAACTTAGACATTTTTATTACCTAACGCGGGTAAACTACGACATGTAAACCATCGTTTTAAGTCCCGGAAAAGATTATCTTGTGTTTTTGAAAATTTTAATTTTGCCCCAGGTACCTCATCTTCGGTTAATTCGATTTTAGTTCAGTGCATTTTACGTTGTTGTCAATATATAATTCAAATTATTTGTACTCCCCCACCGGTGCTGCCCCTAGCGGATATTCAGAGGAAAAAGGCTAATAGAAGTCGGTTTCGTTTTCGTTTTAAAGAAAGAACTGGCTTTTCCTTCGCATAAAATAAAAATTAAATATGCTTGAGCAGTCTTTGATACTCACAACAGCACAACTTACTTTGTAGAATGAATATCCCATTTTTTCATCGTTCTTAAACAAGTATCCTTTGAAACTCTTTTACCAATCGCATGTGACCATTTTACAGCTACTCGTATTTCCCTCGTCGCGTCGCAGCTCTGCGATCTCCTTTAATAATTGCACGAATCTCTTTCTGTAATCTTCGAACGACGGCAATTTCTAATTTTTCTCTCAATATTTCCATTTTGTTTAAACAGTGAGATACTGTTCCTTAAGGAATGCTCAGATTTTTTTAACCCAATCCATCTAATGCGCAACAATGAAACGTCGCATACTTTTCTGAGCATACAACTAAACGTTAAATTGACATCTCTAGGCAAACATCATACTATTCAATTGTTTTTCCAAGGCCCGCTTTAAAAAAGATCCGATATTCGCCGCGTAAGCATTTTTTTATCGTATGCATGAGATTATGGTCCAACTAATATGCGACGGACATATTAAACAATTTTTTGTTTTTGTTTATTATTGTAATTTAAATATATATCAAATATTGTCAATTAGTTGTTAATACCACATAGCATCAAATTATCTTGGTTGTTTTTGTTCAAGTTATTTTGAATAAATAAAAATTAGTTCACGAATACAACATTCTATAAATATTTTTCGTTGGTCCAACTCATATGCGACAAGGCTCGTATACTAAGGATTCCGTGCAAAATAAAATTTAAATAGAAAAACAAATATCCCCAGTTCCAGCACACAAACTTTTCCGGCAATTCCAATGTTACCACCAAGAAATTGATATTATACATTAAAAAGAATCAGCAGGAGGAAATTTACCAGATTTTAATATTTCAAATTGTAATAAGTACTTTTAACATAGCGTGAAATAAATAAATTGTTGTTTTACCAAAAATTGAGACCTTATTTAATTTTATTGTTGTCTTATAAATTTATAAATGCGGGCGTTTTCGTTACGTTTTTGCCCTATGGTGTAAAGGTGCATTTTACGTCCTCAAATGGAGGCGTAAAATTGTATTTTACGCCCGGTTGCACAAAAATGTTAATTTTATATAATATTTCTTTTGTTTTAAATTAAATAATTTTCTGGTGTATTTTTCGGGAAAAATACACAAGATGGCTATTTGATATTTATTTTTTAAATACGAGGTGAGCCACAAATATGGCCACGCCCAGTCCCCGTTAGATGATCCTGTACAAAATTATCCTAAAGCTACCAACAACCAGTTGATAATCCGACCGATCAAATGCTCTTAAGAACCTCGAAGACCATACGATGACCAACAACTACCTGAAAAGTGACTCGCCCTGAAGAAATTCACGGCGGTAGTTTCTTTTCCGAATCGGCGTTGGGTGTTTGAACTTTCAAGGTTAAATTGTTTCTTCTAATGATAACCAGCGCAGCGACGGTGATGGCTGTTATGTGCTCGAGAATACGAATGGAGAAAAACATATTCGAGGCTCTGAAGATGGTTTAAAAGGCCAACCACCACAACTAATTTCTAATAGAAAAATTGTTAAGTAAACTTGCATCTAATTGTTATGCTATTAGCACACTCTCTCATGGATTAGAGGAATTTTCCATTTTGAATTCGATTTATTTTGCTTTAATTGATTTGATTATAAGATATGGCATTGGGAAATTATTATCAGTATCTATTATATTCATTGTTTATTGCAAAAGAGAACCGTTCGATATATTGGTAAAGCTAAATGAAAAGACTTATGTAACCATTATTTATAAAAAAAAAAAAATTAACACTTATTTCTATCCGTCTTTCAGAAACAGTTATCTTTCATATACAAAAAATATTGGTTTAAATACTAAGAATTCTTAGCACAATGCTAGACAAAACTCTTAAACTTATCTTCCAAATCCGTGTTGTTGTACATACAAGGTAGGTTTGAAAAGTCCGTGCAAAAATAAAAACTACACTCAAAAAAAGAATATCTTATTGTAAACGCGTTTGCCTCATTTTGAGAGCATGTTGACTTTCATATGTGGCAAAAGAATATTTTCTCAAATAAAGAAACCAATTTCTTTATTTCCATGGACGTAATCCGAAAAAAAATGATTTTGCTTTAAAGACATTCAAGATTTTAGATGAAACAACTAATTACATATTTAAAAAAAATATTTTTTTAATCAGAATCTTTCGTACCATTATTTTAAAATACTGATGCTCTCAATATGAGAGACCTGTTTCTCGTTTTAAAATGTGTTGATTTTCATTTAAAAACCTTGATATTTTTAATTGATAAAATTACTACGTAATACAAGGCTCAAGTTTCTTAATTTAAGAACTTTGCATCATAAACTGAAGAAATTGTTCTTCAGTGTAACATATTGCAAACAAAATCCTTTATTAAAATATTTGCTTTTTCTTCCAAAACACCCTGTTTATTTAAACATCTAAACTCATAAAACAAAATATGCAAAATGTTAATCAGAGACAATGCCTTTGTCGTATTTAAAAACACTTTTTTTTTTCAGATCCAAAGATTTGGGCAAAATTCATAGTTACTTTTTGAATTCTGTAACTACATAAAAACGTACCTGAAGTAAAGTAAAAAAACTTGCTAAAAAGTTATAACAGTTTATTTTTTTAAATATATTTATTTAGCAATAAAAAACAATACTAAAATTTCTTAATACAAACTCAAGTTATCCCTAATCTTTGGAAATTTAACAAAAAACATTTTTAGTTTTAAATTTAAAATATCTTAATAAGGGCAAACAGTCTTTTATGGTGAAAAATATGGGCTGGTTGTAGAAGGTTGGCTTAAACTCGGTCCTTGAACTTAACTGGTGGTTTCCCTTTTAAAATGAGTATCTCCATAATTACCTAAAAGTAAAGTAAAACAAACTTATGTACCGACAACTAAAATTTAATAATTTTATCACTTTCAAAATTTGTTTTGTGTTTTTAAATCTGCCAGAGATGCAAGCTTTAAAAAATGAGAAAATCTCATGCCTCCAGTTATAATTTCCTAACCAATTTATGTCTAAAGGTTTCCACTGATCTTCCGCGAATTTATATAGGGTGTCTCTAAAAGTTCTTTTCGCCTTAGGAATATGTGCTAGCGTTTTGTAAAGACCTTTCACAGACACCCTGTATAAAAATATTCTAAAAATGTAAAAAATCTTCTATATTTAACATAATTTTCCTAAAATTCTTTTAAAAACCAATCTCTCCAATATCTCTTAAAAACTCATTGAATTATTAATTACCTTGGTGTAATCTAATTTATCTAAACGTCGGCGTCGTTGTGGTTCATGTCAATAGATAGTCATCTATTGATAATGGCGGACAGTACAAAAATTATTCAAACGTTTTGGTAGATTTTTATCTATTTTGGGGAGTTTAAAGTTTTTTAGTTTTATTTCACTATATTAAGTAGGTATAAATAATATTTTAATAATGAAAACTACTTACCAGCATCAAATTCCCGATTTACATTTTTAAATTTTCACACACAAGGTCGTATCGATAGTACTAGTAAACTAACCACAACTAACCACTAGACGCGAAACGAGACACAAACGTCACGGACATCACCGCAGCGGCAACTATGTCTATCTTTTTCTATTTCACTATACCAGTATAGATGTTGTTGCCCCCTATTTCGGTTTGACATGGTATATTACTAAAATCAAAAGTTCTTGGAATGAGATCTTGAAATTTTAAAATGAGATAAAGGCGGTTTAACTGAAAAATTCGTTGCTTAAATAGTGAAACTTATATTACAAAACAAGAGTTTATATACTCTCAATTTTAAAATTGGATTCATTATTTTTATATCTTATTATATTAATTCAAGACAGCTTTGAATTTAAATTGTGTTTATATGATTTTAATTTATGACTCATTTTTTCGCAATGAGAAATGGAATTTTTACTTTGAAATAAATGGTATTAAAATGAATAAATCGACTAAAAATTTATGTTTTGTTTTAAGAGTTTTAAAATCTTTATAACAAAAACATGTTTTTAATATAATAGCACAGGGTTTCTAAACAAAATATATTTTTTAAAACCATCTATGTTCTTATTTTGAAAAATCTTTTTTTTGTGTGTACTTACTTGTTTGGGGTAAACCTTTTTTATTTTTCTACATAGTCTCCTTTTAGGCTTATACACTCCTTCTAAGTCTGGAGAATAGGGGGAATGTGAAACGTGTTGGAATCCTATTTCCATTAATTTTGCGAGAACAACTGCTGAGGTGTGTGCTGGTGAGTTGTCGTGATGGAAAAGGACTTTCTTGTGGGCCAATCGTGGGCGTTTTTCTTGCAGCTCGGTTTTAAACAGTCCAATAATGATGAATAATATGCACCTGTAATAGTTTTACCCTTTTCCAGATAGTCGATGAGGATTATCCCCTGTGAATCCCAAAAGACAGTCGCCATAACCTTTCCGGTCGAGGAACGGTCTTCGCATTTTTTGGTGCAGATTCCCAATTGGTAACCCATTGCTTAAATTGTTGTTTGGTCTCAGGAGTATAGTAATGAAACCATTTTCATCCACAGTGACGAAACGACGCATAAAGTCCTGCAAGCGTGAGCGATCGTGGCACCCATCTTGCGGATAGCTTTCTCATGTCCAAATGTTCAGTCGTGACCTCCACAGGCCCTCAAGAACGTTCAGCGTCACTTGTCACACGCTTTCATAAAGTAATGTTTAATCACCACACAAAATTCTTTTTCGTCTATTTCTTGAAAATCACTCGACTTCCTTGATTCACACGAATGCCAAACACAAAGAAATAGACCAATATGGCTGACACTTGGTGTGCGTTCATTCAACAGATGCTACTAACTAAACATGACTTCGATACGCGCCGGTGGCGCCATCTCTTGGACTTTGCACGGACTTTTCAAACCACCCTCGTGTATTTCCATGCATTTTTTGACGCCGAATCCGATCCCGAGCTCAGAAATGGCCCTCCACGTCTGGAATTGGCCCTAGGGGCCAAAAATGGCCCCTATAGGGCCCGAAAAATGGATTCCGGGATGAGACGAGGTCGAAGGTGCATTCTCAAGCCAAAGCCGGATTTGTGATCGAAAAGTTTATGGCCAACTGGAATTCCCCATTTAGGACCGGGAAAATGACCCCTTAGGGGCCGGAAAATCGTGTTTCGGACGCCGCAATCGCAACAGTGGTATTTTTATATACTTTTAAATTCTGGAACTCAGATTATGCTCGAAATGTTCATGGCCAACTGGAATTTCCCATTTAGGACCGGGAAAATGATCCCTTAGGGGCCGGAAAATCGTGTTTCGGACACCGTAATCGCAACAGTGGTATTTCTATATACTATGTTCATGGCCAATTGAAATTCTCCATTTAGGACCGGGAAAATGACCCTTTAGGGGCCGGAAAATCGTGTTTCGGACACCGTAATCGCAACAGTGGTATTTTTATATACTTTTAAATTCTGGAATTCACATTATGCTTGAAATGTTCATGGCCAACTAGAATTCCCCATTTAGGACCGGGAAAATGACCCCTTAGGGGCCGGAAAATCGTGTTTCGGACACCGTAATCGCAGCAGTGGTATTTTTATGTACTTTTAAATTCAACTCAGACTCTTAAAAAGTTTATGGCCAACTCTAATTCTCCATTTTTGAACGGGGAAATAACCCCTTAGGGGCCGGAAAATTATGTTTTGAAAATATATTTTTAAATTTATTTTAGCAAAAAGGGGTGGTTTTAGGGCTAAATTATTGCAATCATCATAAAAAGATATTCTATAGCAAGAAATAAAGTTTTGTAAAAAAATATCAACATTAAAAATGTTTTAAATCGTTACAAATGTTGTTTAATTCATTTTTATTAAAAGGAGAGGTTTTAAGGGTTGAAATATTCCAGTTAATAAAAAATTATTATATGAGCAGGAAATTAATTAATATTTTTATTTAAATACATAATTGAGATGTTTTAAGCTGCTTAAACCTTTTTTCATGTTATTTTTATAAAGATTATTAGTTTTTAAAGGCTTTTAGGGGTTTCAAAGGGTTGAAAATTGTGAATAATTAAGTTCCATGTTAAAGAACACGTAACAATATTTAAGACACATAAATAAACAAGATTTAAATAAATACAATGATTAAATCCGTGTTTTAACAATTTTTTTTCAATAGAGGGTAGTTTTCACTCCTTAAAAACAAAAACCGCACCTTGAGCGTATGTGACATTTGAAGTGGAGGGTAAGATAAGCTTAATCCCAAATTTTCAGTAAAATTCATGTAGTTGTATAGAATTCGGAAGTAATGACGTATCTTCCTTTCCAGTGACTGGACTATTTTGAGTTACCTATATAACTTCTATCCGGGGTGACGATCTTATTTTTGCATATTCCTCAGCCACTTAAAAGTATACCCTGTATAAATTGTCGTGTCTAATCCTATAGTTGCATGTTTTCCCACCCTAAATGCGTGCTACACTTACTTTGAAATCCCAACCCTTCTAATTCGTCTAATGGGAATCAACGCCATGTTTAAATTTATTAAATATTCCACGACAATACAAAAACATAATTTAGAAACAACAACGGTATCTCTGCGGTGTTTTGACCTCAATGGTGAAATTAAATTTGGACTATAGTCAGTTCGTTTTGACCAGTTGACCTCGTCGCGATATTATACCTTAAGTTAATTAGAGAAGCTATTAAAAGGTCAGACTGTTAAAAGAGCTTTGTATATTACTAGTTTTTATTTGGTAAATACACTGCTCAAAAAAATTAACCGAACACCTCTTAGTCCATTTGTAACTTTTAAGGCGTTTATTACATTCAGATCAAGCTTACATATTTCAAAAGACACACAGTTTCTCACAATAAATCAAAGGATATGTCATTTGATTAATCATTTATTCTTAAGAAAAGAACTTACAAATTAAAAAAGGTACAGTAACGGTCATAAAATCTTGGGCAGTTCTTTTTCCCTCTCGTTAAATAGGCTTATGCCACCTTCTACTGAATATAATTACCTGTTAAAAGATCTAATATAGAAACAGGTGTTCGTTGTCAGTGTCTAAAAATATTTTTTAAATGCCAACTTAACTTTGTATCAAAAAGTATTAATTATTCACTATATTGAGCAGAGAGGTTGGCCAGAAAGGGATGTGGCAAAAGAGCTTAACATCCCAAAGAGTACTATTCATTTTGTTTAAAAAATAGCAGGAAACACACTCCTTTGAGAGAAGAGCTGGAAATGGTCGCCCAAAACTATCCAATCAAGAACAAGATAATAATTTAGTTAATGTTTTGAAAAACTAACCATTTAAATCTGTAGTGAGAGCAAAAACGGAAAGCAATTTCCCAGCATCGGTTAGAACGGCACGGTGAAGTATAAAGCCGATGCCGATGCATCCGATTTCCGACGATCCGATCATCCGAAAGTATTTTGATTGGTCAGAACATTGTGGCGCCACAATGCATGCATGAGACTCCGGCTTAAGGCAAATATCCGAATTGCGCTGCCACACAAAATTATGTGGAAATCGTGTTAAAATTATCGGATTTGACCAAAAATTATCGGATTTTCTTTTCGAGTAAAATTAAAGACCTTTTTTTTTACTTTTTCCAAAAACCGCCACAACAGAGGATGAAAGAAGAAAATTACAGTTAAATTACTAAACATTTTTTTATTATTACTATCAATAACATAACCTACAATTACCTACCTTTTTACTAAAATAATCGAAGGTAACCACTTTTAAAAATATTACAAAGTCTCCGTTGTTTCACTAAAAATGCTATGATAAAAACAAAACCATCAAAGCTCCAAACCAAAACCCCAAACTAAACCTGCGCTGTTTGGCTGAACTAGCTGGGGGATTGGGGATTCCCAAATGCTTTAGAAAAGCTTTTCATCTGGAAACGGGGAATCCCCGAAACACCCATGCTCGACGGACGGGAAATAATGCAGCGCCTTTCTATGTCATCGCCAAAAGATGGCGTAACGTAAACACAAACAAAATCAATTAATATAGTTGTTTATTTATATATAAGCGGTGGATAAAGGTCTGCTGCTTAAAAGTAAGCTTTTGTGATTTTTTTTAAATGATGTGTGAGAGGAAAATTACGGTAGATTTGGCTTCCGATAATACCTAATTATCGTTTATCGGAAATGCATTAAAATTACGGTAGATTCCGATAATTATCGGGTCGTTGGCAACACTGCGGCAGCCTTAAAACCGTTTTTAACAACTGCAAATAAAGAACAACGCATTGGATTTGCTCTACAATTTTACTTGGAACCTCCGATTTTTTGGGAAAATATAATGTTCACCGATAAACAAGTATTTCAGTCGTGCTACAATGGGATACTTAGGGTGTACAGGCCTCAAGGAACACGATTTGATGAAAAATATACCCAAAAGGACAGAAGTAGTGGGCGATTTTCGGTAAATGTTTGGGGGTGGCTGAGTGCACAAGGACTGGGTGTATGTTGTTTTATCGAAGGAAGGTTCAATCCGGAGGTATATGTAAATCTACTACAGAATATCATGCTTCCTTCTGTACTGGATCGATTTCCGAACAGAAATTTTATCTTTTATCAAGATAAGTGTCCCGTTCATTGGCCCGGCAAGTCGATGAATGGATGGAACAGCAGCGTATCAGGGTTTTACCGTGGCCCGCACGTAATCCGGATGTAAATGTTATGGAAAATGTTTGGGGCTTATTAGTTAAAAAAATAAATAGGGAAAATTAATTTAGGCCGCAAAATGTAAACGAATTTAAAGATAAAATTTTAGAGGCGTGGAATGAGTTACGAAGAAATCCGGACTACGCCCGGGCTTTCGTCCATTCGATGCCTGGAAGGGTAAACTCTATCTTAGAAAAAAACGGGGCCGCAATAAAATATTAAATTTGTTTGGAAGGATATTTAAGTTTGTTTAAATTTATTAAATTGTTAATTAATTTATTTGTTAGTTCCTATAAAATATAAATATTTTCGTTTACCTATTGCTTTATTTATAGTAATTAAAAGTAAAACAAGGTAAAAAAGAGCGATTTACAAAAATTGACAGAAAAGTCAAAATTTGACACATTTTTTACCCAAGATTTAATGGCCGTCACTGTACGTCTATATTTTTTTTGAGAGGGCGGCTCCAAGGCCCTCCCTCACCAGACGCCACTGAATGTTACCTGTACAAAAACAAACTTCGTGAAATGTTAGAAGGTTCAGGCGTTTCTATCGGTATTTAACCTACCGTTATCCATAAAACATAAACAAATAGTTTCAGAATGTAACGAAGATAAATGAATTTTAAACGGCAACGTTCGCGATTCATTGGTACTCTCAAATCACGACTTAACACCCATTGATCGGCTAACTGGTTAAAGGTCAACGGATCTATAGAATTAATTTTTATTATTGTTTCATTAATATCTTTTTTGTTTTTAAGGTAGTTTACTTGTAAAACGGATTTTCTTAAGAATTAAATGAAAGTGTCTTTTATCTGATTGAAAAAAAACGAATTGTTTATTTATCGTTTATAAAACGAGATATAAATAATCAAATTGTGCTTAATTAGCACTGTCGGTATCTGTCATGCCTTGCATTCATTTCGGAATATCTCGAAAACGGATCTTATGGTATTTTTTAAAAACTAATGCAATATAAATCAAAGAATTAGGAAATTAAAAAAAAAAACTGATATTATTTATCGTTTTTTTTAATATATATTGATTTTTGAAAGTTTACATAGGTTTGTTTGTTATTTTGAAATAGTGTACACTATTTTATTCATTTTTTACGTAATCGCTCTTGTGGAAGGTGTATTTTAGGATTAGGTGGGTCTAAAAAGTGTTAAATAGTGTAAAATATTACTGAATAACAGTGGCGGCTCATGGTCAATCTTTCGGGAAGGTCATTAGTTAAAATTTCAAATACGTATGTCATATGTCTTAAATTATTAGTTAAAAAAAAAACATGATTGAAATATTAAATTTTAGGCATTTTATTTCACACAGACGTTTACTCCAAAGAAAAACAAGAAAGAAAATTCAAAAATAAATGAATAACAAACACCTCGAAAAATGCGTAATTTTCCTCTTCGCGGCTGTTGACCCAGACCATGCGATTACACTGCTTCGGAAAGCAGTGTAATCGCAATGTAGGCTGGCAGCCCGGTTTTTTGCCAACGAACGAAGCCACCTATCTGGAGAACGCTGCGCGAAGCTTGTGGAATCCAGTAATCGGTCAACGAGTTTATATGCTTAAAATAATAAAGGGAAATTTGAAGGATTGAAAAAAAAATATATTTTTTATTTACATCATTATTATGTTTTTGTTCGGAAATATTAGTCGAAAATATTGGGAGGTCATTGACCAAATGACCCAATGGAGGAGCCGCCACTGCTGAATAACGAACAGACCTCATGTGTTGTGTGTACAGTTTCCTACAAAAATAATATTTTCAAGCATTGTGAACCTCTAACTTTTGGTAAAGCGTTTTCGATCTTAATTTGTGGTCCATTCAAAATACTGCATCACGAATTAAACTAAAAAAGGAAAAAATGTAATGATTCGTACTGGTTCTAGTCAAGGGTATCCCGGCCCGTTCAACAATCAATTTTTGTTAGAGAGAGATGGGCAAGTTCGGTGCGGATGGCATGGAAGAGACGAAGATAAAAGACGTTCATCCCAATCTCGATTTGACCTGTAGTCCAGGAAACGAACCATTTTGCCTAGCAATTTTTTCAAAATGCATAGAATGACTTGAAATTTTGACAGTAGGTAGGGAATAGTCCAAGGATCAAAACCTATATGATGCCAAAGGGCGCGTTTACCCTGGGGGTGGTTGCCAAACCATCTCCAGTGTGAATTAACTGTTTTATCTAAAGATCATTCCAATATACTATCAAATTTTTTAAGTGTTGTTCCTAATCTGTCAGTAATTTCCATTTCAAATTTTAATTTATTAGGAAGTGCTTTTTCGTCAAATGAAACTGAATACGCAATTAATAAAAAGACAGAATTTTTAAAATCAATTAGCACCAAATTAAAATTTATAGACTCGCATATTTCCTATTATTTACTAAAATATTCCTTTGCCATACCTCGAATGTCTTATTTGTTAAGATGTTCACCTTGTTGGAAATACTCAGAATTACTTTGTAACTTTAATAATGTATTACAAAGTTTGGTTCAAGACATAACAAATTGTGATATTAAATTAAATTCTTGGTTACAAAGCACTCTTCCAGGAAAATTTGGAGGTCTTGGAA